>OZ024827.1:112500028-112739752 GCA_964016985.1 Anodontia alba | reverse complement strand
GCCTGCTTTAAAACGTTATCTTACCGAGTTTAGCCGACAGTACAAAATTACGTAAGCAGCCCTTTAATTGCTATTAATCAAAGAAACAATGTAAACATGAATTTTATATGACCTTCAAGCTCAAGGTACATTATTAAAACTACACAAATATGTGTCATTTAACGAAAGCCATCTTAGTCACGATAACTGTAAATAGCAGGGTCAAAATGTAAGTAGAAAGAAGAGTCAATGACAACAGATACACTTCATAGGGGAACGCTTAAAGGGGACTAGACAGACACGGGAGATTTTCCGCCATATTACAAGGGCGAGAGCTTCTGTAACTGCTTCCTTGCACATCTAGTCTCCTTCTGAAAAGGGGTCTACTCTACAAGGTAAGAATTTGCTCCCATTGGGAGCAAATTCTTACCTTGTAGAGTAGACCCCTTTTTCTAAAGGGAAACAAGCGTCCAGTAAAAGTGTATCAAATCCTAATAAGCTGAATATTGATTCCTACTCACTGACCGACCAGAGACTCGAGAGTTTAGATTCACGGATCTTGCCTTTTTCGCTCCTATTCCCTCTCTTCTCAGAATAAACAAGAAGCGTCTTCAGAAAAGAAAATAAGCGAAGACGAGTAGTGGATTTTGTTACCTTTTGCAAGTTGCCAATATTATAATGGAGGTTCTTAAAACGAAGTTTATTTTACACCCGAAACTTTGCAATTTCCTTGTCAAAGTTACATCCCATTCTATGTAAAGCTGTGTACAGGGGTCGACAGAGGCACCAGCCATGTATTTCGCAAGTCTGATGAGCGGGGCCAAAAGGAAGGAATTTGCACTCCAACCTACCATGGTCTATAGGAGCAAACAATTTCATTTTAAGAGTAGCTACACTTTGAAAAGGGAGGTAAATACCTTTGGGTGAGAGTTATCTCCACTGGAGGTGTATCTTCTTAAGTGATCTCCATTGGAGGTGTATCTTCTTAAGTGATCTCCACTGGAGGTGTAGCTTTTAAATTTAAGTGATAAATAAAATAAATAGTTGTTCAGTTCGATAATATATTTTTAATATATAAAAAAAAAATTTGCAATATATATATATATATATATATATATATATATATATATATATATATATATATATATATATATATATATATATATATATATATATATATTCAGTAAATAAATACTTTCTTTTTTTTAATCATCTGTACATGTAAGAGTAACAATGTAATATTCTAACACCAATACTTCTCCACAGGAAATTTCTAATGGGCGAGAAGCAGTCGCACAGCAGATAACGCTTCCGACTTCGTTTCACGAGGTCACGGACTCGAATCCCGCAGTCCGGTCAGGGCTTCAGCCTTCGCCATTTAAATCCTAATCCAGAATCCTCATATGTATAACAGTTTAATTGTTATCGTAATGCACCAGTCAGTCGTTGATAGTGGGGATATAGCTGGGCTTAAGTGCTGTGATTTAAACTCCGATAACTCCCGGCAGTGCTGTTGATGTGCCGCGGTATTAAATTCCCGCCCAAAAGCTTTGCATACGTAAATTAGAGTCACATCAACCTTACAATGCTGTCAATGATACTTTATCTTTGAGTTTGGCTGTATCGAGTAAACCATATCTTTTACCATGCAAACATACAGGCTGATTTTTGCAACAGGGGCAGTCTGTTCCAGGAAACACAAACTGGCCCCGGTGTGGAGGGGTTTTTAGCAGGGATTTTACCATAAATTAGTCCCCGCAATGCATGGCGTTTAGCAGGGCTTTGAAAACCCCGCTATTCCCCGGACCGGGACTACAAATAACTGGTGCATAAACACAACGCTGCATTCCGAATAAATGGATACATTAAATCTAAGCTTCAGTGATTTAACTAATTCGGCAGACGACAAATTGATGATGTTTTTCTAATTTTATCTAGAAAACAGGATTTGACATTTCACAAAATTTGTCTCCATTGGAAAAACTTTGTATGGAATGTCAAAAATTGTTAGAACTGGGAAAAATAAGAAAAAGATATTTCAATGTATCGTCTGCTGAAAAATTTACCCGGTGTGCTAAGCGTTAAAAATAATCGAAACGGGTGACCACGGCAATGTTAATTAACATAATCCGGATAAACTTTTCGGATTTGTCAAAATCCCAAACTGTCATTAGATGT
The DNA here is from genome assembly GCA_964016985.1 of Anodontia alba. Taxonomy (NCBI): domain Eukaryota; kingdom Metazoa; phylum Mollusca; class Bivalvia; order Lucinida; family Lucinidae; genus Anodontia; species Anodontia alba. Next base: position 112,737,595 of record OZ024827.1, on the reverse strand, counting down.
ATAGAAAATTAAGATTGCTATTCAGAAGTGTGGATATGAATGTATACATACTCGTAAATGTAAACCTGCCGTTCATGCTCTGTGGATACGCACATGTCACACAAACGAATACGTAAAATATGTGTCACATATGCGTACAATTGTACGCATACGTAACAGTTACCGTATTTACCCTAAGTATTCGGACACCTCAACTCCTTACCATATATGTTCTAAAATTTGAACCAGTACAATTCACTACCCGATGTTGTGTCTAAACATTGCTGGATGAGTGGCAAACAGTGTAGACCCAGATGAGACGCCGCGTTCTGCGGCGTCTCATCTGGGTCTATACTGTTTGCTCAGGTCTGTCTGTCCGAATACATATGGTAAATACGGTACATATGCGTATGAATGCCACATGTCGAAATTTACACATGTGCAAACAATACGAAATCTTCACATCTTATAAAATTGCAAAGAAAGATCGATACTGTTGGATTGTGTCTTTGATACAGGATAGAAATTGTACATCAGACGCCGCGCTGGTCTGGGTCTACCCTGTTTTTAAAATCCTAGTGTCCTTTATAGAATGACGCTGGTCATATATAGTTAAGCAGTAACGACCCAGAGAGATCCTGCAGGAGCGCTCTTGTGTCCTATTCATAAAGTATCTTGATTTGTGACATCCTTATCTTTGCATTTCAAAATTATACTTCCTACTAAGTTTTGAGTCAATTCGTCTTTCCGTTCAGGATAAGAAATTCAGCATTCATTTTCAAGATGGCGACCAAATTGGCCATTCGATAAAGGAGAACAAAATGCAATAGCGTTTGTACAAATTGCCAGGCTGCCTACGTCATGAAAAGGAAAAACCAATATCTTAAAATAGCCCACGCGGTCACGTGACGATTTTCGGACACACAATCAGTACACACAATGGCAGCGAGTTTAATTTTTCCCTTTCATAAAACTCTAATATATTTTTCTTATTTTTTTTTTTCCGAGAAAACAGGATTTGACACTTCATGCAAATTGTCTCCTTAGACTTGCATGAAATGTCAAATCAGGATGACATTTCATGCAAATTCTAAGAGGAGACAATTTGCATGAACTGTCAAATTCTATTTTCTCGTAAAAAATAAGACAAAAAAAATTCAAAATGTCGTCAGCTAAAATTTAACTCAGCATGCTAAGCGTTAAGTTTTAGTCCAGGCTTGATTTTTTTTTTTTTTTTTTTTTTTTGTTTGCTGTATTTTGCATCAATCCCCAAAAAACTTCCATAAACACATGAACTGCAAGAATGTCTAACCAATGTAAAACTTGACCATCTTATCATCATTTTTGTCGACTCAACATTGAAGTGATGTAGTGTTTTAGGTTTAGAAGGACTTTCACGATCTCGAGGAGGGTGTGTGTGTGTGTGTGTGTGTGTGTGTGTGTGTGTTGGGGGGGGGGGGTTTGATTGTGTTGGGGTTTAACGACACGTCAACCCTTGAGGGTCATTTTGTGTCGTCTCCCAGAGAAAGGGAGAAAAGAGATAGAAGAGAGAGTAGAGGAGATGAAAGAGAGGGACAGGGAAGAAAGAGGAACAGGAATGAAAGTGAAGAAACAGAAGAAATAAAAACATTCCCCCTCTACCCTTACCCACTACAAGGATAGCAGGCCTTGCCCAACTGTAAGCCAATATCAGTTGGACGCCCCAGTGATGTAAGATACACAGCACCTTCGCACCACCCGACCACCCACAGGGGGGGGGGGGGGGAGGGTAATTTCCTATATTTGTCATAGTACGGATGTGCGTGCCGAATGGCCCTTTTTTCAGCGCTGCCAGTTATATGATTGGCCCCCCTTTTCTTCAACAAAAAATATATGCATGACCCGATTTTTCTGGATTCCTATGTGAAAGGCCCCATTTTTCTGACATCCTGGTATATTCACATATTTTTCGCTCAGAGATTTTTCGAGGCTGCTTGTTCTCTTGGTATTCAATGAATTGACTGTGATATTTGTCTGACAACCGGCAATAAATGGATACAAAAAATCAAAGGACAGTATATGAATAGGTCAACATTTCAGACAATCTAGTATATGAATGGGTCCGTGTTTTCAAAGGCCAGGTATATGAATGGGGTAGGTTTTGAAATACTGACTCGCACACTCGTACCACAATCACCCCTGTTATCCCCTACCCCCCTCGCCCCCCTCCCTACAGCTCCTCTCCCCCACCCCCGAGTTCAAGATCTGGCTGTTTGACAGGTTTTTTTGAAAAGGCTGATATGAAATTTTAATATTGTTAACATCAGTCAGATCATGCATGTTGCTTCCAGTTTTAACTGGGCTTTCTCCAGTTCCTTGTTTGGTTTAGGCCGATATTTAAAGAGAATTTCGCTGTTTTTCTCCAGTGTCCGAGAACCACTCTTACAGTCGCCGTAACAGCAATCTTTTGTAGTCATCATGATGGAATTTTAACTTCTGAACATTAGAAAAACTCGTGAAATTTGCAACAATATACTGGTTTTGCCTATCAGATAACGCATTACACACATTTCGTACAAGAGCGTTTGTCCGAAATCGATGACGTCACAGCGATGCTGCAGGATGCTAAAATTAGTAACGTCTATAAATAGTGCATTATTGGAATTCGTATAAGCGCTATAGAATTTCAACCCACAACCTCCCGATCACAAAGCGGACGCTTTACCAATTAAGGAACTGTGCCGGTTGATAATATGCTGGGACACAAGGCCGAAACGAATACATCATCTTTCAAGGGTAACGGACAGCCAGGTCTCAATAGCAAAGCCCCTCGAGTGCATCCTTTGCAAAAGTTTCTCCGGTAACGGCTTAAATACGCTTTCAGGGGAGGCAAATCTGTCAAAAATGTTTGCCGTACAGCAAACAGGAAGACATTGTTGTTTCCCTTGTAAACTCTCGAAAGAACTCTACCAAGTATATCTTCTTAAGTCTATTAATAATAATAATAATAATAATAATCGACTTTATTTATAGAGGGTAACACATTTAGTAATCTAGTACTAATCTTCCATGTGGCCCTCTTTTTTCCTGGGTAGAAACCAGTACTAAGCAATGTGGATAAAGTCTCTTGCTCAAGGAAACAACACTTGCAGTTAGTGGGGATCGAACCCGGTACCTCTCGATCTCGAGTCCGACGCTTTACCACTGCACCACAGCGCTCAATTTTTTTGTACTCGGGGATCTAACCCGAGTCGCCTAGGTAACAAGCCAACACTCTACCCACCCGCTATAAAAGCCAACTTCCCAAAACATTACAAATGTTTGCTATATAGCAATACACGTTGACATTCTTCTTATTATCATCATCATCATCATCATCATCGTTATTATTATCATTATTATTATTACAGTCAACCCTCGTTACACCGACACTCGATAGAACGACAAAACTCGTTGAAATGACAATTTGAATGTCACGAAACCTTCGCTCAAGAGGTGACAGTTAATGAGAAGTTATGCAAGAATATTGTATTAAACCTTCAAGCAGCAATTTGTTTTAATACTGGTTAGAATCACCTCACTGAGGTGAGGAAATAAGAATAAAACAAGGTCTTCTTTACATATTATTCTGTCACTTACGGATTCTTTACAACAGCAAATTCATTTTAATGGCATTATCTTTGGGAACAAATGCTGTCGTTGTAACGAGGGTTCATTGTATTGTTATTTTTATTATTAGAATGTACGAAAGTACTGGTAGGGCTATAGCAGTCGACAGGGCGTCGGCGTCGGCGTTGGTTAAAGTTTTTAAAAGCTTATATCTCTTGAACCTCTGGGTGGAAGTAGTTCATATGTGCCCTTATGTTAGATACTCGTCTGTATGCTGCACCATCACCGCTTCTCACTAACCTTGAGGTCAAGGTTACAGACTCCGAAATTTTACGTTAAAGGTTTTGGTTAAAGTTTTCAAAAAAAAAAAAAAAAAAAAAAAAGGCTATATTTAACACATGTACAAAGCGCGATTCATGCGATCTACGCTGTCCTGCGACAGCTTATTATTATTATTATTGTGTGTGTGTGTGTGTGTGTGTGTGTGTGTGTGTGTGTGTGTGTGTGTGCACCCCAGTGTTATAACGATCAAACATGATCATCAAACGAATACAGATATACATTTAACGAATACATATAGACAGACAGGCAAATAGATAGACAGCCAGGCAAGCAAATACTGTATTTGTGTGCGTGCATGCGCAGTTGTTACAATCAATCTTAGCCATTGTACCGATTCTCATCTTTTTTTTTTCTATAATGATTTTGTGATGTGTATCGTTCGTATGTCATTACTAATCAAATAAATCGCCAATCCTAATCAAATGCGTGAAGTATTATTGTTTGCATGTTCTAAGATGGCTGAGGAGACGAATTTCAGCTCTAAACTGCCCGTTGCAGAAAGAATAAGACAGATCTGAGAAAGAAAGCTCTGTTGGTGTTGCCTTAGCTCTGGCTTTCCGCTGAACATATTTCTGCTCGGCTTCGCTGGTTCTTTTTGCTTCGTACTCTCCAGCACCCCTCCTTATGAGGCCTTGTCACTTTGCTCGATCCTTTGCAATCTGTTCCCACGACTCTGTTGGTATGTTGAAGTCTTTAAGGAAGGCTTTGACGGTGTCCTTGTATCGCTTCTACTGACCACCATAGGAGCGTTTTCCAACTTGTAGTTCTACACAGAGGATTTTCTTTGGCAAACGTTCATCAGGCATTTTGGTAAAATGGCCTGTCCATCTTAATTGTGCCAATTGTAGAAGAGTATGTACTCTCTGCATTCCTGCCCTTTTCAGGACTTCTGTGTCTGGAATCCTGTCTTGCCACTTGATTTTAGAAGTTTTCTAAGACAGCTTGTATGGAACAAGTTCAGTCTTTTGGCTTGCCGTTGGTAAACTGTCCAAGTTTCACATGCGTATAGTAGTACTGGCAGCACCACAGATCTGTAGACGTTCAGCTTTGTGCCAAGTCTGATTCCACTTCGATCCCAAATACTTCCACGTAGTCGGCCAAATGCTGCATTAGGTTTGGCAATCCTGGCATTGACTTCATCATCAATGTGCACAACTCTAGACAATGTGCTTCCAAGGTAGGCAAACATGTCTACTACTTGCAGTCGCTGACTTTTCACTGTGATGGTAGACTTCTTGTAAGGCTTTCCAGATGCTGGCTGATATACTACCTCAGTCTTTTTGATGCAGAATGTGAGATCATAGCTGTCACATGAATCAGATACTCGATCTACTCCTTTTTGCATCTTCTCATTTGTTGGAGCAACCTTAGCCATGTCATCAGCAAAAAGGAACTCATCTAGCACCTCTGTCTGCACCTTTAGGTTGAAAAGCTTCCCATCAAAGCGATACCTAATCGGTATACCATTGTAACCATCCAGGAAAACATCTGTGAGCAATGCTGAACAGTGTTAGAGCTAATACACAGCCTTGCTTAACTCCATTTGTCACAGAGAATGTATCAGAAAACTCGCCATCATTTTGGACCCTTGCAAGCATGCCGTCGTGGAACTGCCGCACCATTGCTATGAATTTGGCAGGACAACAAAACTTTGGTGTGTACTGGTGTCTTGGACAACTTGATTCTGTTCTCTTTTATTCGGCACTTTCCGGGCGTACACTAATCGTCGAGATGACCCGGGATGATACACCTGGGATGAAATGCATTGGCATTGATAGCTCGTCTTGAACTGATCAGAATTTAATAAATTTGGTGTCAGTGTAAAGAGTTCACATTAATCTGATATACTATTGTATTTTTCCGTAATATATGCGTTTTGATGTCTTTTTTTTTACTTTTAAAACCTCCGGGACGATCCACAAAACATTCCGGGATATAAGGGGTAGAGGTAAGTCGGCTTTAATATCTCGTCTTATAATCAGAATTTAATATATTTGGTATCAGTTTAAACACTTCACTCCATTCGAATAGACTATATTAAAATAGATTGTAAAGTCAGCGATTTTGATGTATTTTTGTAATTTTAAAATTCCTGGGACGATCCGAAATCGCTTCCGGGATACAAGGGGTAGTGGTGCTTCTGTTTAGACTGAAGGTATTTGTGCAGACCTACAGTCCTATTTCATTTAAATCAATGTCCCTTAAAGAATTAATCGGATGTATCTGGTACAAAGACTTTTCGCTTGAAATGAGAGAATATGCTGGTAAAAGAGAAAATGCCGTTGCCTTGGAAACAATAGTGAAGATAAAAGAACTACATTATTTTTTAATTTAATTTCACTGGTATTGAAAGGAGGCAACGTTTCAGGAAAATCTTCTTTTTCAAGTTTCAAGTTCATTTTGATGCTGAAAAACAACTGTTTTAGATTCCTTGCATTTTCATAGGTTTTTCAAGAGTTATTGCCCTTTTATTTATAAATAGTATAGCTTTATTATGTCAGTCGCTCTTAAAATGATTCTGAGTTAACACTGCTTAAGTTATAACTATTTCTTTGGAATATCCCTTCGTAAATAGAAGAAAAAATATACATTTTGTTTCCAATACACCCCCCCCCCCCCCCACACACACACACACGTTGTTCTGTATTTTTGGACTTATAAACAAAGAAAATAAACCCTGTTTTCATGATGCAAAGTTATTTTTGGACAAAGTACATTACGAACTTTCTTAATTCATCGTCCACCACCAAAACAACTACTCACAGCTAGTTTTATTCCTTATTTACAACCACAATATGTCCTTTGTCACTTATATAGAAACCTGCTTTCAATTTTGTCCAACAGACCAAATTTTATTCATGTACTTTCCTAAGAAAAACGCTCTCACTTCACTTCATTTGTTTTTTCACAAGTGCAATAAAAATGCTCAGATGATACAAATAAATATAATGAAAATATTTGATCGAGGGTGCATTTTTAGATATATTTTTTCAAACATGGACCAAAATTGACATTTTGACTTTTTCTTAAAAGCTGATTACTGCCTTTAGTGCATGGTTACGGCATTGCAGGTGGTACTGGTTTATAGTTTTATTCAATACATTCGGTGTTTGGTTCACTTAAGACTGAATAGTCTTGTATATATAATTGATTTTGTATGGTTTTAATTGTATTGTTGATTTTTACCTTAAAAACTGTCAATTAAAAAAAATCATTAGTGAATTTTGTCCAAATCTGGCTAAAAGTGATTCCAGTGGTTACCATGGCAACTGAAGCTGGTATAAAATTTTGAACAATTACTTTCTTACTTATAAGTGGTAAGAGACCGTGCGTGGAACGGCTCTATGGAATTTTTTTGGTACTCTCAGAGAATTGATATTAATATCTCATCTATCACTGATCAGAATGTAATGATTTTGATACCAGCTTAAAGAGCAGATTTAAATCTAATTAGATATATTAAATCGATTTGGATTTTATATTTTTGAAAAGATACGTAAGAGACAATTTGCATGAAAACTCAACCCTGTTTTTCGGGAATAAATAAGAAAATATCATCAATTTGCTTAATTAGTCTAGAGAGTGATAAAGGTTAACTGCTGGAGAGTGATAAAGGTTAACTGCTGATATAATTGACTTTTCTCTTACCTTTTTTCCATAGATAGATCAACTGCCCTCATGCGTTCTCGGATAATTAGGTGGTAAAATATAAATAAACTGCTGCAACTTTAACTATTTTTGACTTTGAATTTTAACCATGACCGAAATTTACAGTGCAAGTTAAACCATATATATATATATATATATATATATATATATATATATATATATATATATATATATATATATATATATATATATATATATATATATGTATATGGTCGAAATAATATAAAAAAAAAAGGTAAGAGAAAAGTCCAGGGAGTGCCACAAACCGCAGCCCTTCCCAGACCCCAAGAGGAAGAGGAAACCGACAAATCTAAACAAGCACAAACCGAACAAACGTACGAAAAGCACTTAGATTAGCTCTCTCACCATGAAATATCTCTTTCACCTCTTGACACCATTTGTCACCAAATAGTGAGACCCTCCTGCATTGTATTGAAATAGTTTCTTGACTTTCCAGTATTTTCTTGTCGCTTTTGCGGCCCGAAATTATACACCAAATATCCGTAATTGTTGTGTCATCTAAAGTCTTTAAATAAAGTCGTGAGTGAGACTCGCCTTGCAGAAGAAGGGCTTTTAAAAGAAGTTGGTGCTGGCTACACTTTCTTCTGGAGTGGACGCAAGAAAGAAGAGCGGCATGAAGCAGGAGTAGGATTTGCCATCAAGTCACACCTCGTCAGCAAGCTCCCAGGACTTCCCAAAGGCATAAATGACCGCCTGATGACGCTGAGACTTCCCTAATGTGGCAAGAGGCATGCAACAATTGTAAGTGCCTATGCATCCACAATGACCAAACAAAGGTAAGAACACAAATCGAACAAACGTACGAAAAGCACTAAGATTAGCTCTCTCTTCCTCAAGCGAGGTAATCGCAATACTAAAAGTACTGAAAAATACAAGAACAAAATGACACACGGAAAGACATACAACAAATCGTCTCGTAGAATAAACCACAAAGCAACAAAGAGTAAGACTAACACCGGGACCACCGCATTAGAACCCAGATGAGGTTAAAGACAAGTTCTATGATGATTTGGATTCTGTGATTTCTGCAGCACCCCGGACAGACAAACTCATCCTCCTCGGGGACTTCAATGCCAGAGTGGGCACAGACTACCAGACCTGGGAAGGAGTGATTGGATCTGGAGGTGTAGGGAAGTGCAACAGCAATGGACTCCTCCTTTTAAGTAAGTGTGCAGAGCATGAATTACTGATCACCAACACAGTCTTCCGTCTACCAACTCGCAGAAAGACAACATGGATGCACCCTCGCTCCAAACACTGGCATCTCATTGACTATGTCATAGTGCGAACGAAGGACAGACAGGATGTCAGAATGATTAAAACTATGTGTGGTGCAGACTGTTGGACAGATCACAGGCTTGTTGTCAGCAAACTCAACCTGCGCATTTGGTCTGTACGACGACCACAAGGCAAGAAGGTGCCAAAGAAATTAAATGTCTCCAAACTGAACCAAGACAGCAAGAGGCAAGCATTCGTCAACGATCTCTGCAGCCGTTTAGATGCACTGGAACACAGTTCAGAAGATGTAGATGAGAGCTGGACAGTCTTCAGAGACACCGTTCACTCTTCAGCAATGGATTCCCTAGGACCAGTATCTCGCAAACACCAAGATTGGTTTGATAAGAATGACAAAGAAATTCAGGGACTCCTTCAAGAGAAACACCAAAAACACAAGGCTTACCTCAGAAATACCAGCTCAGTATCTAGCAAGACTGCCTATTCAAACATATGCAAGACAGTTCAGACGAGGCTTAGAGACATGCAAGACTCCTGGCTGAGAAAAAAGGCTGATGAAATCCAGTCCTTTGCAAACAGAAAGGACATGACAAAGTTCTTTGATGCACTCAAGACAGTATATAGTCCCCGGAACTCAGGAACCACTCCACTCCTTAGTGCAGATGGAACTAGACTTCTGACTGACAAAGAAGCTATCTTGAAAAGATGGGCTGAACACTTTGATAGTGTCCTTAATCGGCCATCATCTATCAATGATAAAGCTATCAACAGACTACCACAGGTGGAATGTAATCCGCTGCTTGATGAGCTCCCAACCGTCTCTGAAACAGTGAAAGCAATAAAACCCCTGTCATCTGGCAAGGCTCCAGGATCAAATGCAATACCTGCAGAGATCTACAAAGCAGGAGGCCCTCCAGTTGCAGAGAAACTGACAGAGTTATTTCACATTATGTGGAGAAAAGAAGCCATCCCTCAAGAATTCAACGCTGCTACAATTATCCACCTATTCAAAAGGAAAGGGGTCGAGACATCTCTTTATTGTCAATTGCCGGGAAGATTCTTGCTAGGGTCCTACTGAACCGATTGAATGAACACCTGGAACGGTCAGGGCTTCTACCAGAAAGCCAGGGTGGATTCAGGAAAACAGAGGAACAATAGACATGATCTTTACAGCACGACAGCTTCAAGAAAAATGCCAGAAACAGAATGTGGACCTCTACATGACCTTTGTCGACCTTACTAAAGCATTTGACAAGTCAGTCGTGAGGGACTTCGGAAAATTATGGCAAAGTTTGGTTGTCCTGCCAAATTCATAGCAATGGTGCGGCAGTTCCATGATGGTATGCTTGCAAGGGTCCAATGATGGCGAGCTTTCTGATCCATTTCCTGTGACAAATGGAGTTAAGCAAGGCTGTGTACTAGCTTCAACACTGTTCAGCATGATGTTTTCTGCCTTGCTTACAGATGCTTTCCAGGATGGTGACAATGGTATACCTATTAGGTACCGCTTTGATGGGAAACTTTTCAACATAAGAAGGTTGCAAGCTAAATCTAAGGTGCAGACAGAGGTGCTAGACGAGTTCCTCTTTGCTGATGACATGGCAAAGGGTGCTCAAACAGAAGAGAAAATGGAAAAAGGTGTGGATCAAGTATCTGATCCATGTGACAGCTATGATCTCACAATCAGCATCAAAAAGACTGAGGTAGTATATCAGCCAGCACCTGGAAAGCCTTACAAGGAGCCTCTTGTTCGTCTGTCATTACTGACAATGACCAATCCTAATCAACTGTATGACATGTTATTATTTGTGTGTTCTAAAATAACTGATGAGACCAATCTTAGCTCTAAACTGCCTGTTGCAGATAGAACAAGAGAGGTCTGAGGAAGGAAGTTCTGTTGGTGATGCCTTAGCTCTGGCTTTCCGCTGTGCATGTTTTTGCTCGGTTTCGCTGATTCTTTCACAAGGAGCCTACAATCACAGTGAAAGGTCAGCGACTGCAAGTGGTAGACAAGTTCACCTACCTTGGAAGCACATTGTCTAGAGTTGTGCACACTGATGATGAGGTCAATGCTAGAATTGCCAAAGCTAGTGCAGCATTTCGCCAGCTACGTGGAAGTATTTGGGACCGAAGTGGAATCAGACTTGACACATTTACACTGGCATACAGTAGAAGTAGCCATGAGTACTCGTCTTTGTTTATTATAGTGAATAATTTGATTTTTATGTTTTCGCTTTGATGCATTGACTGAGTTGGGAGCCTTTATGCGAACCGATTTTTTATGTATTTCTGTATTAAGAGTAGCATCGGGACCCAGGGTGAAGTTAGCTAGCTGTAAAAGTGCTTTAAACCCCCCGTTGGTTTGCTCTACTGAACGGTTCTAAGGCAGTGGTCCCGGTGTTAGTCTTACTCTTTGTTGCTTTGTGGTTTATTCTACGAGGCGATTTGTTGTATGTCTTCCAGTGTGTCATTTTGTTCTTGTGTTTTTCAGTCCTTTAAGTATTGCGATTACCTCGCTTGCAGAAGAGAGAGCTAATCTTAGTGCTTTTCGTACGTTTGTTCGGTTTGTGCTTGTTTAGATTTGTCGGTTTCCTCTTCCTCTTGGGGTCTGGGAAGGGCTGAGGTTTGTGATTGTGGCACTCCCTGGACTTTTCTCTTACCTTTTTTGACACAAAGCTGAAAGTATAAAGATCGGTAGTGCTGCCAACACTATTATATACATGCGAAACGGACAGTTTACCAACGGCATGCCAAAAGACTGAACCACTTCCATACAAGCTGTCTTAGAAAACTTCTGAAGATCAAGTGGCAAGACAGGATTCCAGACACAGAAGTCCTGAAAAGGGCAGGGATGCAGAGTATACATACTCTTCTGAAATTGGCACAGTTAAGATGGACAGGCCATGTAATCAGAATGTCTGATGAACGTTTGCCAAAGAAAATCCTCTATGGAGAACTTCAAGTAGGAAAACGCTCCCGTGGTGGTCAGAAGAAGCGATACAAGGACACCCTCAAAGCCTCCCTTAAAGACTTCAACATACCAACTGAGTCATGAGAACAGATTGCACAAGATCGTACAAAGTGGCGAGGCGAGGCCTCATAAAAAGGGGAGCTGGTGAATAAAAAGCAAAAAGAATCAGCGAAGCCGAGCAGAAACGTGCATAGCGGAAAGCCAGAGCTAAGGCATCACCAACAGAGCTTTCTTCCTCAGACCTCTCTTGTTCTATCTGCAACAGGCAGTTTAGAGCTAAGATTGGTCTCATCAGCCATCTTAGAACACACAAATAATAACACATCACACAGTTGATTTGGATTGGTCATTGTCAGTAATAACAGACGAACAAGAAGAAAACATGCATTTTTTGATGAAATAACATACAGGATTATACTATTAGACTATTTTTTTTTTTCTAAAATATCGCATAAATTCTGTTTTAAGCTTTTGTTTCTCGTTAAATAACAGCACGTTTCTTGTCATTTTTTTCAAAGTGCACACTAACAGACACGATTTGTTTCCATTGTTTGTTTTTGAAAAATGTGCAACTCTTTTAACAAAGTAACAACGGAAAATGCAAAATATATTTTATTATATCAAATATATGTAAATCAATAATGGATATTAAAAATAATCAGCAAAATACGTTCATGACGCTTCTAGACACGATTATTAACATTTCTTGGCGCTTCTTGACGCTTATTAGGATTACCCTTTTTCGCTGTTCTGGTATTTCGTGGTCGTTTCGGTATTTCTGGTCGTTTCGGTAAGTAAGTACCCGTGCACGCCCACTTTCAATTCTTTTGATTGGATCATTTGTCCAAAAGCATCCAATCGAAATGCCCGTGTCAAAACAGCACTTTTTGTGAACCCCGAATCGACAGAATGTCAACAAAAATGTGAAACAAGAATGTCAAGATCGACTCTAAAACATAAGAGATAAATAATGTCTTTGGAACAAACTGAAGGTAAATCTATAGTCGTACAATAAGTTACTTAGTCAGGTTTGTACTTTCGTTGCAAAAGTAATTGTTCAATTCGTAGCCGAGTCAGCTCGCACCTTAGTCAACTCGTACCTACATTTTGTTAGCTCGAACCCCACAAGCCAACTCGTACCTAGTTTGGTCAACTCGTACCTTGACATTTAAATTATCAGTTGACATTATGAGACACGCATTTGTTATTTTATGATGGCATATAGAGGTGGCAAATTCAGCCGCCATGTTTGGGCAGCCTGCAGATTATTAACCTAGTTTGGTTAACTCGTCTTGTAAAAATGGATACTGGAACTAGGCCTGACGTGTACAGAAATCTCTACACATGTACACGAAATTTCATAAGGAAATAAATTATGAAATAAACACACAATCTTTAGCTGTAATGCTGTATTTCCATCGCAGATAGGAATATTTCTGTTGTGGTTTCCAAAATCTTTTTATCCAAGGCTGTACAACTATGTTCTATTCAAAGGCACTCCGTTTTTACAGAACTAATATCCATTTATGTGTGTCACAATGTATGTACTAAATTGACAATTACTTTTGAGCACACCGCTAATTTGTGTATTGGCAAAGCTGCTTTCTGATTGCTGCAAAATTTGAGGGGTCATCTCAAACATAACCATTGTGGACTGTGGATGCGTCAAAACGGCTGAATGCGTGTAGTGTTTGTGTTCGGCTTTTGCACAATTTTGGGTTTTCCATTATTGACTTCAGTCTTTACAGACTTATGTACATGTTTCAAATGATTGGACATAGTCCCGGTGCTGCCTCCCGAGTATGACACTCTCAACTTTACATGTTTCATTTGGCCTTCTTCTTGCCATCGGGGGGTGGAGATAACAGAAAAATATTGCCATACTGGCCGGCCTCGGTGGCTCAGTTGGATGCGCCGTCCGACTGGAGACCAGGAGGTCGCGGGTTCAACCCCCGCCAAGGTTGGCAACGTTCTTTCATGGAGATTGATCATGAAATATTTTCTACGGTCATTCTCTTCCTTCCGCTGATTCAAGAAGGGCAGTTGTCAGTTTCTGGAGAAAGAATGTGCACAATACTGGTTAACCACTTAGAGGACTAAGCCTGCCCAGTAAACCGGTGGTTAGGTAAACTGACCGCGCTCGACATGACCCCAATGGGTTGACTGGGCCGTAAAACCTCAACACAAACAAATTGCCATACTGGCGATCTCAGGTTTTTATTAGAGGCAGCTATTATGAGAGAGAAAGAAAAAAGGAAGTGACGAATGAATGAAGTAAGATTTTATTGATGATGTCATTACTGATCATGTGTCAATCATGTGCTTCGTGTAAACAAACTGTCATTTTCATAACCGTTTTTACACAAACACTACACACTTTCGGGTACAAGTTTACACGTGATAGCCCTAACTGGAACTGACACAGATATAGACAGACAAGTATCGGTAGGTAGGTAGAGAGTTAGATTTTTTTACTCATTATTATGATGCACCCATTATATGACACGTTAAACATGTACCAATAATGTGGGTGTGAAAAACAATTGTCGATACGGTTCAAGTAATTTGTTTATCATTATTTTGATGAATCCTTAATTGATACATTAGTTAAACATGTACGGATTAATGTAGGTGTGAAAAAGATTATCGATACAGGTTCTTTAATCTTGTCCTTAAAGCCTAGAAAATAAATGTTCTGTTTCCGATTTCATCACCAATTTGCCATAGGGTCTTTTTTTCTCTCTCCTTTTTTTTTTTTTTTTTTTTCCCCCCAAGTCAAATTACGGTCGGTGAATCATATTTTTTTTTTTGAATGGAATCTTAAAATAGTTTGACTTCTCTTACCAAACATTTGACCATTTTTGAATACCCATGATAAAAGGGCTCTGTGTTAAACAGATTTTATATCCGAAAATGGATACAGACAAATTATGTAAAAAACGTATATAAAAACCAGGATTGTCTGGGGTTGGTCGCGGATTAGTTAATTACAGTTGGCACATTTTTTTGAGTTGGTTGAGAAATCTGAAACATAACATTTTTTTTTAAATGCCTAATCGAAGACTATTTTTAGCTCGCCTGTACGAAGTACAAGGAGAGCTATTGTAGTCACCCCGGTCGTCCACGTTTGCGTTCCCGTTCCCGTCACACTGCGTTAAAGTTTTTCAAATGCTTATATCTCAACAGTCACTCCTCACAGAGGCATCAAATTTGGAACTTAGGTACCTTGGAGGGTCTTCTGAGATTCCAAGAGAATAAACCCCTGGATTCATGCCCCTGGGTGGGGCTAGGGGTCAGAATCTAGGACACCTTTGTAATACTGTGTTAAAGTTTTTCAAATTCTTATATCTTGACTTCTCCTCATAGAGCATTCATATTTAGAATTTGGGTACCTGGAGGAGTCTTCTGAGATTCCAAAAGAACATACCCCTGGGTTCATACCTCAGGGTGGGCCTTGGAGTGGGGCTAGGGGTCAAAATCTAGGACACATTTGTAAAATCTTATATGCCTACAGGTTATAGACACAACTGGTTATACATCAGCTAACTATGTGACATCGGTTTAAGTGTAAGAGAGTGAAGGTCATGGTGACCTACATTTTATGGTCCAGGTCACCTAGATTTCACGGTCCAGTGATTTTGCCTTATATCTTGAATACTATTTGTTGGATAAATGTCACACCTGGGATATTACTTCCATGTGACCCAATGAATGACCACTTACTATATCTAGGTCATTGTGACCTATATTTCATGGTTCAGTGATTTTGCCTTATATCTTGAATACTATTTGTTGGATAAATGTCACACCTGGGATATTACTTCCATGTGACCCAATGAATGACCACTTACTATATCTAGGTCATTGTGACCTATATTTCATGGTTCAGTGATTTTGCCTTATATCTTGAATACTATTTGTTGGATAAATGTCACACCTGGGATATTACTTCCATGTGACCCAATGAATGACCACTTACTATATCTAGGTCATTGTGACCTATATTTCATGGTTCAGTGATTTTGCCTTATATCTTGAATACTATTTGTTGGATAAATGTCACACCTGGGATATTACTTCCATGTGACCCAATGAATGACCACTTACTATATCTAGGTCATTGTGACCTATATTTCATGGTTCAGTGATTTTGCCTTATATCTTGAATACTATTTGTTGGATAAATGTCACACCTGGGATATTACTTCCATGTGACCCAATGAATGACCACTTACTATATCTAGGTCATTGTGACCTATATTTCATGGTTCAGTGATTTTGCCTTATATCTTGAATACTATTTGTTGGATAAATGTCACACCTGGGATATTAGTTCCTTGTGACCCGATTATTGACGTCAAAATATATCTCTGTTGGTGTGACCTATATTTCATGCTTCAGTGATTTTGCCTTTTATTTTTATTACTATTTCATGGCGAATTGTCATACCTGGATTATTATATCTATGTGACAAAATGATTTACATACAAATACATCTAGGTCAGTGTGACCTATATTATATGGCTTAATGATAAAAATGTTACAATATAAAATGTACCCAGCAGGCGAGCTATGCTGTCCTATGACAGCTCTTGTTAATTCCTTTGAATTTGTCCGTGAACAGTTGTTTTTGTTTTGGCTGGGTGCTGTTGGTTTTTGTTTAGGTGGGGCCTAATGAAAAGAAAGGATTAAAGGGTGATCATCTTTTGTGTACTATTTTTTTTTACCTGCCAATTACTGGATAAATAAGTTCAGAATCCTCTAAGAATCATTCATCTTTTTCTCTTCACAAGTATCAAAGGATTTAAATAAAATCAAAATGTCTGATCTTGCATTGAATGTACTAAGGTTGTTGGTAGAGGTCAGCATGCCGAAAGTTGTGATGCCTGCAACAGTTGGCAACATCATACATGTATTTGAGACAGGTAATACAAATTTCATTTGTTAGCTATTTTGAGGCTAATATTTATTTATCTATTTATTTATTTATTCATTGGAATGCTAAGGCCCATATACAATAGAAAACATGTTTTTACCAAAAACTAATTATTTTGAAGTTGACAAAACTGGTTTCATATGAATGTAAAGAATATTTTGTTTGCTACTCATCTGGGATGTGAAATTTTCACAAGTAGTAATATATTTTAATCTCTATTTGGAACAGTGCAGACCCTGATTATGTTGCCTGCTGTGGCATGATCTGTTCTGTCAGACGGACGGGTCTAAGTGAACATAGTGGACCTGCAAAATGTAGATTGGACGTGCAGGAAACAGCATTTGATCAGGGATCACCCTGTTTGCTACTCATCTTGGAAGTGATACTGTTTGCAAGTAGTAATATATTTTATTCTATATTCAGAACAGTGCAAGTCCTGATTGTGCTGCATGGTGTGCATGACATTACCTGGGTCTGTTTATTTGGACAGATGGGCCTTCAGTTAATATATCTCTGAATTAGTCAGTCAGGACCTGAGGACATTGAACACAGAATGATCTATAGTTAACGAGCTCCCATATTTTGACAACTGCTGCTGGCATATGACCATAAAGACTGTCAGATGAGTGGTAAACAATGTAAACCCTGACCAGATGCTGCCATATATTCAGTCTACAATGGGACCAAGTTTTGCAAGTCTCCAAGGAAGTGTTTCCTGTTTTTTAACACTTTTGCATGCTGGGTAAAAATTTCAGCAGATGACATTTTAAATATTTTTTTTTTTCATAGGAAATAAGATTTTACTTTTCATGCAAATGGTCTCCTTAGGTAGGAGATAATTTGCATGACGTGTCAGATCCTTTTTTCTAGGAAAAAATATTGCCAGTTTGTCGTTTGATGAATCTGCCCATAGCATGATAAGTGTTAAAGTCAAGGTAGTCAATGACTGTGAGCAAACAATGAACACAGTTCCAGATGATTTTTTTTTTTTTTTTTTTTATTATCATGAGTTTTGGCATTTTGCTTATTTCTCCATGAAAGTATATGTTATGGGTATTCATTAGAGCAGCCTCAGTGAAGCCATTCTAATGAGTACTCAAAGCATATATTTTTGCGGAGAAATCAGGAAAATGTTTATCTGGATATTCCTATTATCTCGAGCTATGCAGAATGACTCCTGAAATTAGATAATATGTATGACTCCTGAAATTAGATAGTATGGTATGGCTTAACCCAAAATTTGACAAACGTACGAGTTGACTAAGTACAATTGACATAAAATGGGTACGAGTTGACTAAGGTACGAGTTGATCAGAGACTGCTGCAAAAGCTGTGCTGATCATATTTTAAAATGATTGGAATTCCACTCTAGTCATGCCAGATTTTCTGGTTCATGACAAAACATAGAAAGACAAAATGTGGACTGGACAAAAGACAGAACGATAACATAGATGCGACAAAAGACAGAACGACACAACATAAGAAAAAAAAGATAAAAAAAAGAAGGTAAAAACATGAAAAAAAATATTTACATATAATATTATTTTTACAAAATTATTATTATTATTATTATTATTATTCTTTTTTTCTGATCTGTAAAATCTTTAGTTCAGTCTAATGTTAGCGAGCAGTAATGGACACCAATACATGTGTATTTCTCGGAATTACCGAACACCTGTTTGTTTGACAAGACTAATATGATATTTAGGCACATAATATATCTGATATGTTATGTGCCAGTCCTTCCAAGTACTCCATACATGTATCATGTCCATTGTCGGTTCAAGTCTCAAATTCAGAAACGATTGTGCAAACACACTTTTCAAGAGATACAGATTTGCCACTTTTTTTCCCCACTGACTCGAATGTGCAAACACACTTTTCAAGAGATACAGATTTGCCACTTTTTTTCCCCACTGACTCACTGTGAAGGAGAGCCTGCTTTGACATGAATTAATGGTCGGGCGCTCAATCACTAATTGGCTGGTAAATGATTGTTTGCTGAATTACTTGTCGGGTGCGACAAAAGTTAGATAATTATCTTTCTTTTGTTGTTCTTAATTGTCTTTCTATTAATGGTCGCTTCTGCCTAATGACGCATGTTATGTTGGTTCTTCCTTTTGTCTTTTCTATGTTTTATCGGATACTGCAGATTTTTAACTCTCAGAAGCTGGGATTTTGAATCACTTGCTACTGATCAGCATTCTGCGTCAAATCCTCATTTAAAATTTAAAATGTGAAGTACTAGCAATATGTAGGCCTATATATATTGCAAGTATTTCACATCTGTATTTTTATACCCAGCCACACGATAGTGGCGGGTATTATGGTTTCACGTTGGACGTCCATATGTCTGTCCGTCTGTCAGTCGTATGTCTGTCCGTCCACCCGTTTTTCATTTTTGGATGATAACTTGAGTAAACATAATGGATTTTCACCAAAGTTGGTATGTGCATTGATATTGTGGCTATCTGATTTGGGTTTGCTAATGGGCAAATTTCATCAAATTTTTACGGCGTTAACTGCCTGAGATGCCCATATTTTTGTTTCCGGATGATAACTTGAGTAAACATCAATGGATTTTCACCAAACTTGGTATGTGCATTGATATTGTGGAGATCTGGTTTGGGATTGCTAATGGGCAAATTTCATCAAATTTTGACGGAGTTATCTGCCTATGCCCATATTTTCGTTTTCCTGGCGATAACTTGAGTAAATGTCAAGGGATTTTAACCAAACTTGGTACATACATTGATATGAAAGAGATCTGGTTTGGGATTGCTTATGGGCAAATTTTATCAGCATTTGACAGAGTTATCTGCCCGTGACACCATAATGGTGGGGTATTATAGTTTAATTTTTAATTTAATAAGAGAATTTGATGTAGAATGCTGATCGGTAACCAGTGTTCTGAATCAGTAGTGTTGAAAAATCAGAATCACAGAAGGCAGCAGGGCCTCATAAGATTAAACCTGTAGTGTTCAAAGAGCCCCATTGGAACTCCTCTTTTAGAGATTCCTCTCTAGAATGGTACTGTTCCCAGTGATTGGACATCTGCTAATCTGGGTGTACCATCTTGAACGGCACCAACTCCCAAACCAAATATGATATTATCCCAGAAGTCATGAAATCTTTTCAATTAAAAATCTAATTAACACATTAGTTTACATGCAGGAAGTGGCCAGTGAAAGCTACAAGGGGAACCTAAATCAGGCATGGTAGCTCAATGGTGAGCGTGCTAGTCTCTAGAGATAATGGTACCAGGATCAATCCCTGGTGTAGGCAAGGTAATTTCGGTGTCTGAGCATGCTTTCCTTCATGTCGTTTGCAGGGATGGCATGAAAACTGTGCCCTCCTTCAGATCTGGACGTTAACTGGAGGCTCCCTGTGCAATGAAAGTCACCCCCTGTGTAGATTTAAATGAAGCCTACAGTATTTTAAGGAGGTGCTTTGTAGGCCTTTATTCTGCAATCTGGAGTGTACAAAGTCCTTGTAGAAGATTAAGACATAATGGGAGAAAGAAAGTTTTGGTCCTATATAAACTTGGAGTACAGTCCAGGAATCATTAGGGATATCACCATTAAAAAATGAAGATGGATTTCTTGAGTGGCAGCCACAGCAGGGCAACTGTCCTCAGCAAGCAGTTTAAATCTGTGTTCACCAAGGAAGATACAATGCCTGGCAAGGGACCCAGTCCATACCCAGAGATACCCAATACAGAGGTCAACTGGAAAGGGGTCACTAAACAGGTACATAGAAATACCAGTACATACTGAAATACCAGAACACACTGGTATTTGCTGGAACAGACTTAAGTTTTTTATTTTCTAATTGTTAATGTTTAATTTTTATCGCACCTGCTTGTAGCAGGGTGCGATATAGGCGTCCGATTTTCCGTCCGTCAGTCCGTCCGTCCGTCTGTCAACATTTATGTCGACGTTCGACATTTATGTCAAAGTTAGTATTCTAATCAACTACAAGACTTAACAACCATCAAACCTTGCATGAAACATCTCCCTGACCTCCTGACTTTGCAACATAGGCGTCCGCTTTTCCGTTTGTCTGTTCATTCGTCCGTCCGTCTGTCAACATTTATGTCGATGTTCGACATTTATGTCAAAGTTAGTATTTTAATCAACTACAAGACTAAACAACCATCAAACCTTGCATGAAACATCTCCCTGACCTCCTGACTTTGCAACATAGGTGCCCACTTTTCCATTCGTCTGTCTGTTCGTCTGTCTGTCCGTCCGTCCGTCTCTTAACAGTTCTGTTATGTCGAAGTTTGACATTTATGTCAAAGTTAGTATTCTAATCAACTACAAGACTAAACAACCATCAAACCTTGTATGAAATATCTCCCTGACCTCCTGACTTTGCGACATAGGTGCCCGCTTTTCCATTCGTCTGTCCGTTCGTCCGTCTGTCTGTCTCTTAACAGTTCTGTTATGTCGAAGTTCGACATTTACGTCAAAGTTAGTATTCTAATCAACTACAATTCTACAACAACCATCATACCTTGCATGACACATCTCCCTGACCTCCTGACTTGACAGATATGTTGACCCAGTGACCTTGACCTATATTTTGCGCTCCATTGACTTTGACACAATTTACGTTGACGTTCCAGATCTTCTCAACTATAATTCATATAACTACCAAACCTTGCATAGTGCTTCTCCTAGAGGTACAGACTTGGCAGGTACCTTGACCCGGTGACCTTGACCTATATTCTGCGCTCCAGTGACTTTGACATATTTTGCTTCGACATTCAATATCTCCTCAACTATAAGGCCTACAACCATCAAACCTTGCAAAGTGCTTCTCCTCAATGTACTGACTTAGCAGATACCTTGACCTGGTGACCTTGACCTATATTTTGGCTGCAGTGACTTTAACATAATTTACGTCAACGTTCCATATCTCCTCAAGTGTAAGACCTCTAGCTACCAAACCTTGCATAGCGCTTCTCCAATATGTACTGACTTGGCAGGTATCTTGACCCGGTGACCTTGACCTATATTTTGCGCTCCAGTGTCTTTTACACATTTTACGTCAACGTTCAATATCTCCTCAACTATAAGGCCTACAACCATCAAACCTTGCATAGTGCTTCTCCTCAATGTACAGACTCTGCAGGTACCTTGACTGGGTGACCTTGACCTATATTTCACGCTCCATTGACTTTTACACCGTGTACGTCACCCTTTCATATGTCCTCAACTGTAAGGCCTTCAACCACCAAACCTTATTTAGCACTTCTTCTCGATGTACTGACTCGACAGGTACCTTGACCTGGTGACCTTGACCTATATTGTGCACTCCAGTGACTTTGACACATTTTATATTGATGTTCGGTATCTCCTCAAATATAAGACCTACAACCACTAAACCTTGCATAGTGCTTCACCTCATTGCACTGGCTTGGCAGGTACCTTGACCCAGTGACCTTGACCTATATTTGACAAATTTTACGTTGATGTTTGATAACTCCTCAACTATAAGGCCTACAACCACCATACCTTGCATTGTGCTTCTCCTTGATGTACTGAATTAGCAGGTACCTTGACCCATGACCTTGACCTAAATTTCATGCTCCAGTGACTTTTACACATTTTACGTCAATGTTCCATTATCATTGGGCTGTATGATACGAAAAGTCAGTGCTGAAGATATAGCCATTAGAGGGAATGGGACTGGCCTGGAATATATGTGCCCCACTTGGCACTTTGTCTACATTTTTTTCAACCCAGTTTTCCAAGTAAGCACTGCTAAGAATGAAATAAACTTATTTAATAACCACGTTCTGATTGTGCTCCTGTGACTTTTGCGCCAGCAGGTGCGATGACGCCCTCCGCGGAATTCTTGTATGACTTAATTGTTGCTTGTTTGCGTTTAACATGTTGTTAAGAACAAACTAGATCTTAACCCTAGTACTGCTGAACCCGGATATGTCCTGCCTTTGCCAGAAGAAGCCAGCTGATCTGGATCTGCACTGTTTGCCATTAAGTATGTGAATTTATATCAACAAACTGGATCTAGTGACCTGATTGGCTGAAATTTAGAAATGGGCCTGGCATATTAATTTATTCAGCAGGACAAGGGTTAATGAATAATAGTTGAACCACATTGGTGTATTATATTAGTGTGTTCAGGTCTTTACGCCAAGTGTATTTCAGTACATATTAGTATATATACGTTTAAAACATCATTCTCTGAATCTCTCCACACATCTGAAAAATAAAATTTGAAATTAATAAAGTGATGAGCAAACAATAAATGCTACTGGTAATTCTCATTCATTCTTCGACTTTTTTTTTGTAGCCTGAACTTTACTCAGTATCTAGATATATAGTTACAAATGACTACCGAAATGCACAGAGTTCATACCAGTATTCAAAAATTGCACTTTGTTCACGTTTGTCAAGACGTATGGAAGCTATCAAGGTCCTATTTCATGATTTGCTATTACTATTAATACCTTTTATATATAAAAAAAAAGAACAAAAGAAAAAGCAGTTGTAGGAAAAAATATATATGTTATGCACCTATCATTTGAAATTTCGGTCCCTGTGGGGCCCGGGACATAGCGGGGTTTAAGTGCTGAGATTTAACCTCTGGCAGAGTCCTGGCAGAGTCGTAGATGTACTGGGGTATTAATTTTCTGCCAAAATGCTTTGCATACATAAATTAGAGCCACATCAACCTTAAACTTTAGTTTTCTAATCACCTTTGTCATACTGTTAATGATACTTTACCTTTGAATTTAGCTGTATCAAGTAAACCAGACTTTACAGGTAGATATAGGTAGATTTTTGCAACAGAGAGCAGATTGTTCCAGGAAACAAAAACTGGCCCTTGGTAGGAGGGGCTTTGAGCAGGGATTTTACCAATAATTTGTCCCTGCAGTGCAATGCATTTAGCAGGGCTTTAAAAACTGAAAAGTTAAAAGCCCCTCTTTTCCCAGGCCAGGACCGGGAAATGACTGGGGCATTAAGGGCATTCCAGTAAATACGGTCAACTCTTGTTATCTTGAAGTCTAAGGGACTCTGTGAAATACTTTGATAAATCTGTACCTAGACATATCAGATTTGCAGAATTGAGGAAAAAACAACTTCACTTCACAAATGAACATGTAATTTGACTCCAGAAGAGAGATATTTGAAAATATTGTGGAAAAGAGGAGAAATTGCTCCTTAGGAGCATAAGCGAAGGCGAGATAACGAGAGTCGACTGTACATGTACCAGTGTGTTCTTGGTTTTCAGTGTGTTCTGCTATTTCTATGTACAATCCATAAAGTACTCAAACGCTCGAAAATTTTCAAGGCAACATGACTAGATTCCAT
This sequence comes from Anodontia alba, assembly GCA_964016985.1. Lineage (NCBI taxonomy): Eukaryota > Metazoa > Mollusca > Bivalvia > Lucinida > Lucinidae > Anodontia > Anodontia alba. Next base: position 112,713,507 of record OZ024827.1, on the reverse strand, counting down.
ACCTGCCTTCATTCTAAAAGTTGCCACAGATCTACTTGACCCCATTCTGACTTGAATTTTCCAGACATCACAGAATTGTGCGGACATCCCCTCCAGAGCTCCTGAAAGAGCAGTTTTTGACCCCCTGCTATTTTTAGCATATGTCAATGAACTTGAAATCTTCAGATGTGAGACTATTACAGATGACAGCCTTTTGTACTTGACTGTGAATGGAGCCCTAGAAAACAACCAACTACAATTAGACCTTTCTGCGCTAGAGGGATGGGAACGAGTATGGTTGGATGAGCTTCAACCCATCAAAGTACTCAGTCATATGCATCAGTTCCAGCAAGAAAAAAAAAAGAAGAGGCTTTTTGAATCCACTTACAAACTCCACTGATATCCAGGTTCTTGAAGTGACTGATGCAAGCAGATACCTGGGTCACTGATGATCTGACCTGGACAAGCCACAGCTGGAGATAGCTGTGAAAGTCAACCAAACCCTTGGATTCCTGTGAGCGAATTTCAAAGAACACAAAGGAAGTCAAGGCAGCCACATATACCATGATAGTCAGACAGGTCCTTGAGTATTTATCTGGTCTGGTATCTGCATCACCAAGGAAACATCAAGATGCTGAAGCAGAGGAGTACAATGTCGAGCCAACAGATACATGTATGTGTACAATGATTACAACACATGTACACCTGGTTGTATCACAGAGATGGTGAATAACATCAGCTAGGAAAGCTTGAAAGATCAATGATACATTATCAGATTGAGTCTCCTATACAAGATGTAGCATGGATTAGTGGATGTCAACACATCCTCCTGCTTACAATCAGGGGACTGTCGTACACATGGTCTCAGAGGATTCTTCCAGAACAAACACCTTTCATTCTTCCCACATATTATAAGGGAGTTGAATGGTCTGCCAGGAGATGTCACTGATGCTATTTCCTTGGAAGAGCTCCAGGTGAGTCTAACCAGTAGACTGGTCCACACATAAGCCATGTCAGCCAGTACCAAGATGAGATTGTAAATAATTTTTCATTCATTTTATCAACGCTTTTGGGACTCTGCTGTCACTGTGACGCCAGAGTGCCGTGTAAAGAGGGTTATATATAAAACCTGGACATGTGACATTGTCAGATAGTGCTCCCAGATCAGATGCTGCAGAACGTGGCATCTGATCAGGGTCTGCACTGTTTGCTTAAATAAAAAAAAGTAGAAAGATAAGGGTTAACTGAAACCATCTGAAAAAAAGGGTTTCACACAACCAGGAGTATGGGTGGAGAAAACTTATGTTGTGGGTACTCATTAGAAGCGCCTATCCAAGGATTTTCAAATGAGTACCCACAAGGTATGTTTTTGTGGAGAAATAAGAAAAATATTTTGTGGATACCTCCTTATCTGGAGCCATATGGTTGAAAAAAAGCACCCTGAGCTGTGCTGTATACTGTTTGCATTATGGCTCCATTATTGTGATGCTGCATACATGTATATTTTTGCTTAACAGATCTGAAAGCATTTGAAAGACGTTTGACAGAAGTTATCGACAAGCTACAGCCAGCAGCAAGACTCTGGAGAAGTAAGTTTTTCATGCTTGATCAGGCTTAAACAAAGATTGCGAAAATGCGCCTATTCAAATATATTGAAAATTTTACAACAAAAAAGAAAAGAGGAAATTTTCAGATAAAAAATTCTGAAATTTTTTTTCATATTTCTGCTCAAAACATAGATTGTGGTCCTTGTTAGAACTGCCTCTATGAGTACCTGCAATCTATGTTTTTTAGCAAAATAAGAATAATAATGTATTGTAAACCCCAGTTTTTCTATATAAAAGTGGGGTTTAAGGGGTTCAAAATTATATAGGCGTATTTTTGCGATGAAAATTGTTTGTTTAGGTAATGATTTAAAAATGATAGGTAGGGCAGATGCAATTCTTTTTCTTAATTTTTTTTTTTTATTGAAAATTGCAAATATTACCATTGAAACTGGATTTTTTCTGATTGTTTTTTTTTGTAGAAATACTGAAAAAAAATTACAGTTCACCAAAAAATCCAGGAAGGGTTGGCTCCTGAATGAACAGTTGGTTTTTTTTTAGGTCTGACATGATGATTTCAGATAACCTAAAATTGTCGTAAAATTTCAAACACCCTTTTGGCCTAAATTTTGCTTTTTATGCAGTTGTTTCTTTTAATACTTAGCTTAATGGTGAGCAGTGTAAGCCAAGAACAGACTGGTCCTGTTTGCATTATGCCATTTTGTCATAAGCTTTGGTGTTGGAAATTTTAGGACATTTACCATATATATTTTCGGTCACATGACACACCGAAATACAGGAAAACTTCCAAAATACCGGAATACCCGTGAAAATACAGGAATACCCTTAATCATAAACATATATTCTTTAAAATAAACTTTGCTTCGCAAGCATGTCTAATGAAATGTATGTTCGGATTCAAGTATATGAACACGGGCAGACAAGGTGCGTCCTTTACAAAATTATGGGAAAATGACGCAGACTCGTGCAAACATATAAAAGTCAGATCTGGCTGAAATACGAACAGCAATAATTAATTCCAGTTACAAAACTTTCCCTCTTCCTATACATTGACATAATATATCAAAATTAATTAAAGAAAAATAAAGTGTTTTCCAGTATTTCGGTAGTGTTACGGTATTTCAGTAAATCATCTAACCCTATATTTTGATAAAAGGTTGACATACATATGTACCAGACTTACTTTTTAACAAAAATGATTAGACCAAACAAATACTGTTTGTTTAGGGTAACCCAACCCTACCAAAACTCCAGATAAGAGAAGGGATCCTTATCTTATTTCTTGGCAAAAACATATGTTGTGGCTACTCAGTAGAAGTGCCTCACTGAGGCACTTCTAATGGGTACCCACAATATCTGTTTTTATCAGAAAATAAGAATAATATCAATATTTTTTGGTTGAAAAAGTGCCTTATCTGTAATGATGAAGGTTGATATACTGGACATTTATTTGAACAAAAATGATAAGACCAAACAAAAATATGTGCGTTAGGGTAACCCTGCCTGATTTTTTTTAGATGAAGCATTTTTCTTTTAATGTTCCCTCAGATAACAACAACTACAACAACAACAACAAAAAACCCCAAAAAACAACAACATCAAAATTTAGGCCTTTTGGGATAAAATAATTATGTTACCATATTACCTGAAATATTTGGACAGATAGGTCTGAACAATCAGCATAGGCCCAGATCAAACTACTCTTAAAGGATCAGGGTCTACTTTATGCTCTTTGCTGTTTGGTAAGTGCTTTTTAGACACATGACTGTGTAGTCAAACAGGTGTGTTGAAATTTTATGATTGAATTCAAATATATTCATACTTCAATAAATCCTCTGAGCAGGAATTACGGAACTATTTTCTTTGCGCAGATTCTAAAATATGGCTATTTTACTTGAGTTTCAAAGTATATATGACTTACCAGTAGTTGGAATTATAAGAAATCAATTTTATTTTTGTGGCTTTAGCTCACCCGAGATAGCTCAGGATGAGCTATAGTGATCAATTTTTGTCTGTCGTCTGTCCGGTTGTCCATCTGTTAACACTTTTCAAATGACTTCTCCTCTGAAGCCAATTTTGCTCAAATTTCATATGGAGCCTCCTTAAGTTGGGAGAACAAAAGATTGCTAAAATTGTTGCAGTCCGTTGACCAAGATGGCTGCCATGCCCATATATGGTAAAAATCTTTAAAAATCTTCTTCTCCAGAACTGAGGATGCTTTGGTGCTGAATCTTTGCACAAATCATCAGGGAAAGGAGATCTACCAAAGTTGCTAAAACAATGATCATACATTGATGTTTGACCTTTTTATGGCAAGGTCAAGTTTGCTTCCCTATGCATTTTTATGGACCCCATAAATTTGTATGGAAAAAAATGGTGAGAATTTCAAATGACTTCTCCTCTGAAGCCGCTGGGCCAGTGTTGCTCAAATTTCTTGGGGAGCCTTCTTGGCGCAGGGGAATTAAAGATTGCTAAAATGGTCGTGGTCCCTTGACCAAGATAACCATGCCCATATATGGTAAAAACTTTTAAAAATCTTCTCCAGAACCAAGTATGCCTTATGGCCTAATCTTTGCACAAATTATCGGGGACAGAAGATCTATTAAAATTGCTAAAATGATGGTCCTGCGTTGACGTTTGACCTTTCTACAAGGTCAAATTTGCTTCACCACATGTTGAGAAGTCATATTTTGGACATCTCCTGCTTGAGCAATTTTCACAAGATTTCAAATAGGGCCTTCTGTCAAAAGGGTATTGATAATTTAAATGATTTCACTCCATAGAACAAGATGGCTGTGATGTCCATATATGGTATTAAACACTTAAAAATCTTCTGCAGAATCAAGAAAGCTTTGAGGCTGAATCTTGGTATATTGCATCAGGGACTCAAGGTCTACCAATTTTGTTCAAATGATGGTAGTAGGTTGACATTTGACTTTTTTATGGCAAGGTCTAATTTGTGCCCCTATACATTTGTATGGAGAAAATGTTGAAAAATCATTTTCCCAATGGATAATAAAGACTAATGGTTGAAACTTACAATGTATGATTGTTTAGCTACTGTCAAAATTTTGGGGGCTATCTGCCCTTGTCCTTGGGCATTGTACATGTATAAAATTGTGAAATCTTTAAATGTCTTCTGCTCTGAAACAGCTTGAATAGTTTTCACTAGATTTCACATGGGGCCTTCTGTAGAAAGGATGTTGACAATTTGTTCAAATGGTTCTGCTCCATTGAACAAGATGGCTGCCATGCCCATATATGGTACATGTAGATCACTTAAAAATCTTCTTCTCCAGAACTAAGAGAGCTCTGAGGAGGAATCTTGGTATTCAGCATCAGGGACTAGGATGATCTTGGACCTTTTTATGGTAATGGACAAATTTGTGTCCTAGTTGCTGTGGCATTACTGGAAGAAGTTGCATGGCATTTGCAGATATGCAATAGCTGTTTTTACTGTATCAGGTGAGCGAATTGTGGCCCATGAGCCTCTTGTATCAGTCTGTAAATGCCGGCGATTCACTCACAAACTTAAGATGAAGCCCTCTGGGCTTTATTAACCCTTGTCATGCTGAATAAATTAAGATGCCATGCCCACTTCTAATTTTCAGCCAATCAGATTACTTAATCCAGATTGTTAATATAAATTTACATACTGAATAACAAACAGTGCAGATCCAGATCAGTTGGCTTCTTCAGAAGCCAACTGATCTGGATCTATACTGCTTTCAAAGGTAGAATATATCCAGGTTCAGCAGGACAAGGATTAAATTTGTTAGTGATTCTCCAGCATTTTGACATGGGCAAAATCCACAAAAGTGAAATTCAGCCTTATAATGACCAGAAAGTTTTCTGTTTCAGTTGTTCTCATATTTATATCAGTGTGTACAGCTGTAGGGGCCTGGACATGGCTCTGGGATCCAGATACTTCACAGGTAACGTTAAACAAGACATACTGTGTAGCTCTAGATAAGGCTTTTTTTTTTTTTTTAAATTGTTGAGGTGCTTCTTAATGAGTACCCACGGCATATGTCTTCATGGAGAAATAAGAATTGTTTTTTATCTGATACCTCCTCTTAGCTAGAGCTTTGCAATTACAACATGTACTGTATTTACTCTTTACCCAGCCGGCCTCGGTGGCTCAGTTGGATACGCCGTCCAACTGGAGACCAGGAGGTCGCGGGTTCAACCCCCGCCGAGGTCGGCAACATTCTTTCGTAGAGATTGATCATGAAATATTTTCTACGGTCATTCTCTCCCTTCCGCTGATTCAAGAAGGGCAGTTGTCAGTTTCTGGGGGAAGAATGTGCACAATACTCTAAGGACTAAGCCTGCCCAGTAAACGTGTGGTTAGGTAATCTGACCGCGCTCGACATGACCCCATTGGGTTGACAGGGCCGTAAAACCTCAAGACAAACAAGTACTCCTAACCCATGTCATGCTGAATAAATTAAGATGCCACGCCCATTTCTAATTGTCAGCAAATCAGATTACCTAATCCAGATTGTTGATAGAAATTCACATACTGAATGATAAACAGTGCAGATCCAGATCAGTTGGCTTCTTCAGAAGCCAACTGATCTGGATCTACACTGTTTGCAAAGACAGGGTATATCCTGGTTCAGCAGGACAATGGTTAAGTATGTGGACACCTTAACACTGTGCATTGTAAATCCTAAAATTTGACTGCAACCAGTTTACTAACTTTTGATATGTCAAACAGTGTAGAACCTGATCAGATATTGTGTTGTGTTTGGCAGGCCTGTATGTCCAAATATTTAGGGTACGGTAAATGTCCTAAAATTTCGAACACTTTATTCGCTAGTATTCTGGCCTAAATTTTGCTTCTTATGCACTTGTTTCTTAAAATACTTAGTGGAATGGCAAACAGTGTGGACCCTGATCAGACTGCTCCTTCAGGAGCAGTCTGATCTTGGTCTGCACTGTTTGCATATGTCATTTTATCAGAAACTTTGGTGTTCGAATTTTAGGACATTTACCGTAAATACAGTATATTAAAAATACTTTTCCTTGCCTTTAAAGGACTGTTGTTTTGATAACCTTATAACATTTGACCAAGTGAGCCACATCATGGAAGAAGAGCCTTTACAGCAAATATGAACAGCAAAAGTTCAGACAAGTCTGCACATGTCTGCAATCTCGGCAGAACCTGTGCTGTAAGCCCATGTTAGCGGTAGGCCAATGGGACATGTCAGCCAAAGAAGTAGTAATGGCTGCACAAAGGAGTCAAGTATGTACACTGAAATATTGATTCGACGGGAAGTCCAAAGGGCCTTTGTCTTGAGATGTGGCTCAAACTACAGCAGTTAGGTCCAGAAGATGAATGTTGTTATTTGTGTACCAAACATTTGGTCACTGAAGCGAGGAGCTTGCATCGAAAAACTTCGGATGCAACCTGACAGGCTCCATAGTGCAGTTGTTATCACGTCTGACTACACTTCTGGGGGCCGCAAATTCAAACGTCGCTCAGCCACATTACTAATTTGGAGATTTATCATGAAATACTATCTTCTATCATTCTCCTCCTTTCCACTAATATAACACATTGCATGCTGGGTAAAAATTTTAGCAGATGACATATCAAAATATTTTTTTTAGAACTAGAAAATAGAATCTGACACTTCATGCAAATTGTCTCCTTAGGAGACAATTTGCATGAAGTGTCAGATCTTATTTTCTAGGAAAAAATAAGAAAAATATCACCAGTTTGTCCTTTGCTGAATCTGCCCATAACTTGGGGAAGTATTAAGAAGGGCAGTTGTCAGTCACTGATAAAAGTACATGCACAAAGTACTGGTTAGCCACTTAAAAGAGTAAGCCTGCCAAGGATAATGTGAGTTTGTTTGTGTTGAGGTTTTACAGCCCAGTCAACCCAATGGGGTCATGTCGAGCACGGTCAGTTTACCTAACCACACGTTTACTGGGCAGGCTTAGTCCTCTAAGCGGTTAACCAGTATTGTGCACATTCTTTTGCCAGAAACTGACAACTGCCCTTCTTGAATCAGCGGAAGTGAGAGAATGACCGTAGAAAATATTTCATGATCAATCTCCACAAAAGAATTTTGCCGACCTCGGCGGGAGTTGAACCTGTGACCTCCTGGTTTCCAGTTGGACGGCGCATCCAACTGAGCCACCGAGGCCAGCCCTATAATGTGAGTAGGTTTACTGACTGGCTGGACATGACTACCATATAACACTTTAACAGCGTTGACTGGGTCGTAAAACTCACCAATTGAAAGTGGTTCCTGGTATCTGTATTGCTTTGCATGCTGGTAAATAATTTCAGCAGACATTTTGAAATATTCCTCTTATAGCTCCTAGAAAATAGGCATTTCATGCAAATTGTCTCCTAAGGAGACATCATATCATATCATAATCAGATTTTTGATTAACGTGCAGGTACAGGGGCAACATCCACATCAGTGGGCCCCCTTCCAGATAGCTGGCTTGCTGCATGCATGGCAGATCTCACACCAGATCTCCAAGTACATCTATCATGAGGGTTGATAGCCGAGAGCTTCCACTCTCTGCAATCCCTCTCTGTCAGCTGCTTCCACGTCATTTTGGGCCTCCCAGGCCCACGCTTTCCATCAACCTGTATGTCAAAGGCTGTCTTGATTGCACCACTGGAGCGTTCCACATGTCCATACCATCGAAGTCTTCTCTCCTTCAGAATGAGGTCCAGATCCTCAATTTGATTGAAATGCCAAACCTATTTTCTTTGAAAACTAAGAAATATATTAATTTGACATCTGCTGAATTTGCCCTGAGAGATGAAAAGATCAAGGACAAAATCTCAGAGGGTTGCAAACTTTATCTTCTTATAGAAAAGCTCTGACATACAAACATAAGAAAGTAATATAACTATATTCAGGCACCTTACATAATTCCTTGCCATAATTCTCCTACAATTTGAACATCCATTTGACTACTTGATGATGTCACTGAAGTATAGCTCCATGCCAGGCCTGACTACAGATCCAGGGGTTGCAAGATCGATCCCTAGCTCGGCCACATTAATTTCATGGAGTAATTTCTAAGGTCATTCTCCTCCTTCTGCTTATTCAAGAAGGACAGTTGCCAGTAACTGGCAATAGTATGTTCACGTACTGGTTAACCGCTTATAGAGGCATAGCTCTTGATAAGGCGCTTTTTTCATCCAAAAAGTATCTATATTTTTCTTATTTCTCAACGAAAACATATGTTGTGGGTACTCATTAGAAGCGCCTCACCCATATGTTTTGGGTACTCATTAGAAGCACCTCGGTGAGGCGCTTCTAATGACTACCCACAACATATGTTTTCGTCAAGTAATAAGAAAACTATTTACCTGATACTCGCTCTTATCCAGACCTATGAGAGAACTAAACCTTCACGGGAATAGTGTGAGTAGGATAACTGACCCTGCTCAACATAACCCTGATGGGTTGACTTGGCTGTAAAACCATATCTCAAACAAACAAACAAACAAACAAGCAAACAATGTATACCCAGATTAAATTGCTTGGTAGTTGCTGAGCGGATGTCAGTTTAATGTGTCATTCTTTATATTAGCATCAATTCACAGATTTCATTACATCTTTTACAGCATATTTCCATGTACGGTAAGTATCCTAAAATTTTGTACCCCAAAGTTGTTTGACAAAATGTCATATGCAAACAGTGCAGACCCAGATCAGACTGCTCCTGAAGGAGCAGTCTGATTAGGGTCTACACTTTTGCCATTCCACTAAAGATTTTAAGAAACAGCTGTATAAAAAGCAAAATTTAGGCAAAAAAAAAAAAAAGAACAAAATAAAGTGTTTGAAATTTTAGGACATTAATAGTATATAGTTTTACACTAATGTCTCATATTCTTATATTTTTCAGGTGCCATTCATGCAGTCACTGATCAATCATCCATTCTTCACCTTTAGTTGTTTTGTTCTAATTTCATTATTTTTATGTGGAATTCATAAAAGAGTCGTAGCGCCATCTATGTATCCTTTCATATTTACCTTTTTTGTCCTGGGACAGATTAACTACATGTAGTTACCATGTGTCTCCTAAAATGTGAAAGAGTTCATTCTACTACCTGTTGCAGTCTTCGCAAAAACTGCAGGACTGTCTGACAAAACTGGCAATTTTTTGTTTTGCCCTGCAATGATTTTCGGCCTATCTGACAGCTGTCCTGCAAACTTTCAATTGCCAAGTTTTAAAAATAGACATTTTTTTCATTTTTTAAAAATTTCATTCACATTTTTAGGTAAAAAGGCACTAAATCAGTATCATCTGAGCACAAAATTATATTTTCTAATGCTAAGTTGTTATCAGTTGAAACCAAAATTTGTCCGTCCTGTAGATTGTCCCTCTGTCCTGGAGAAAATTTCTGTCTGACTGACAGCTGTGTAACACTTCAAAAGTTTTCGCGAAGACTGCTGTCGATATATCTAAATTATTGCTGGATTGGTGCCAAACAATGCAGTTCCTGATCAGATGCTGCATTCTACAGTGTCTGATCTAGGTCTACATTGTTTGCACAGGCCTGCCTGTCTTGATATTTAGGGATATTATGGTATTTCTCCATCTCTGGGCACTCCGATGGTGAATTCAGCAAACACACTTAATGAGTGATATTAATCCTTGTAGCACCTTAGCTCAAGACAAGGCACTTTTTCCAACCAGATATTATTGGCAAGGCACTTCTAATGAGTACCCGCTATCTGCTGATAATATTGCATAACCAGCAGTAAAATCATCCGAAAGGAGGACATGATAAGTGCCCTACAATCATCATATCGGTCCGTAATAGGATTGTGAAAATCGCTTTAGCTTTTAAACCCCTTAGAATAGTTTGATGATTTTTGGCATACAGATACATATTGACAAGACCTAACCAATGAAATTGTCAAATGCCTGTTTTCTATATAAATAGCCTCACAGAGGCATATCCATACGTAATCAGTCCTACCATGTTCTGAAAAGTTTAGAGGACATTTAGTTTAGAGTTGGTATGCACAGATCTACCAGAAGCGGATTGGGCCAAGAACTTTTTGAACAGCCCTTATACTGACAAGATCTAACCAATGAAAAATTGTCAAATGCCAGATTTTTTTATAAATAGCCTCACCGAGGCATGTCCATTTGTCCGTAACATTTGTGAAAATCACTATAACCTTTTAACCACTTGGAATATTTTGATAATTTTTGGCATGCAGATACATATTGACAAGATCTAACCAATGAAATTGTAAGATGTCAGATTTCTTGATAAATAGACACAAATACATATGATAATTGCCGTAACGCTCAAACTTTTGGCAATTTTTTGATAATATTTGACATATTGATAGATACTGAAAAGACCTAACCAATGAAATTGTCAGATGGCAGATTTCTTTAAAAATATCCTTGCCGAGGCAAAATTGTGAAAATATGAAATTTTGATAATGTTTGGCTTACTGATAGATATCAACATAATCTTTTTGCAGGTCCTGCACCTTTGTGTAAGTTGATTTTGAAGTATTTTTCCAGGAAAAAGGGATTTGACATTTCATGCAAATTTGTCTCCTTTGTATGAAAAGTTTGATTTTGTAAAGCCCTAGCTAACTTCTGGAGAAAATAATACAATGTGGTTGCTAAATTTACCTCCAGAGTGCAGTGAATCTTGCTGATACTGAGCACAATACTGGGATTTAGTCATGTAAGTTTAATCTTTAACACTCTCTGGGCTAATTCAGCAGGCGACAAATTGGTGATATTTTTTCCAAGAAAACAGGATTTGATATTTCATGCACATTGTCTCCATTGGAGACAGTTGTATGAAATGTCCAATGCTGTTTTCTGGGAAAAATTAGGTAAATATTTCAAAATGGCATCTGCTGAAAATTTTAATTGTTAATAAAAACTTACTTCTTGTTGTATTTTCCTTAATTGATACAGAATTGCAGCCAGATGTCGGCGAGTTTTAGCGGATTATAACATGTCCTGTGATGATGTGAGTATACATTACATAAACACGCCTATTCAAATATATAGAAAAATTCACCTTCAAAAACTGAAAATTTTTAGATAAAAAACTCTGATATTTTTTTCATATTTCTGCTCAAAACATAGATTGTGGATACTCGTTAGAACTGCCTTGGCAGAAATAAAAAAAATAATGTATACCCCTGTAAACCCCAGTTTTACTATATAAAAGTGGGGTTTAAGGGGGTCAAAATTATATAGGTATGTTTTTGTGATGAGTTGAATTGCATCATGTGAAAGTCTGTCTTAGAACATATACAAATTGTTATGGTGAATGGATAGACTTTTAGATGTTCTGCTATTTTTATGCCCCCAACTGCCAAAGGCAGCAGTGGGGCATATAGCATTTCACCATGATGCTACATGCATATGACAAGTTCATAACCGGTCCAAGAAATATTAAAATTTATATTTATATTTTCATCTGCATGTCTCTTGGAGATCATACGGTAGCTTTGGTACCTTTTCATACCCTGCGACATGATAATGTTGGGATATTATGATTTCATGTTGGTCGTCTGTCTGTCTGTCGTACATCCATCTGTATTTTCGTTTCCAAAAGATAACTTGAGTAAATGTCAATGGATTTTGGTCAAACTTGGTATGTGCCTTGATATTGTGGAGATCTAGTTTGGAACTGTTAATGGGCAAATTTTGCCAATTTTTGATGGAATTATCTGCCCGAGACATGCCCATATTTTCATTTCCAAACAATAACTTGAGTAAATGTTGATGGATTTTCACCAGACTGGTGGGGTATTATGCTTGCGGTGCTTTTATATGCTAGGAAGTTGAAATTCGGTAAGCTGCTTACCCAGACCTATACCTTCAGCTGTGTGCTAGAGTTGGCCCTGGGTCATGCTCGGGGTAAGGCTAGGGTCAAAATGTATACAAATCTTTAAGTTTATATTCAAATTCACATTGAAGTTTATGTCCCTGTTTGTCTCGGAGGTCATAACTTGGATGCCTTTTATGCTAGGAAGTAAGAATTTGGTATGCCACTTACTCAGATCTATACCTTCAAGTCTACATTAAAGATGCCCCTGGGTCATTCCCTGGGTTGGGCTGTGGGTCAAATTGTATAACACATCAGATTGAGCATTTGTTGTTTATGCATCCAGATATTGCCATATGGGCAAAGACCAAAGGGCGGGGGCATTTGTGTACTTTGGATACATGTCTAGTTTTTGCAAGGGATACAACTTTTGTGATTTCTCATTTGTCTTCCTGTACACTTATCCCTGTCTGAAAAGGGGTCTGCTCTAAAAAGAAAGAATTTGCTCCCATCTTTCCTTTTAGAACACAGACCTCCCATTGGCCTCAGGTTGACATCCATAGGAAAAAAAAATCAGTAGGAGCTAGCACAACAGGTATAATAACTCTGATATTGTCATGGGCCCAGTTGTTCAAAATTTTATTAATAAAGTTAGCTAATGTGACTTTAAGTTTCTACCTTGAAATCTGGCAAAAATATTGATATTTTTTGCTGAAAAATGTGAGTAGCTTTTGCATTGCTAAAGCTACTTACATTTTTGCAGCAAAAATATCAATGTATTTGAAAATCTCTTAGCTACAACAGTTGACAAGTTTGTCTTTAACAAGCTTGTTAAGCTAACAATGCTTTGAACACCTGGGCCCAGTTCTTGCATATAAAAAGCACTTACCTACCTAAAAGCACCTGAGTGACAGAATGGTTAGTGCTCCTTGCACAAGGTCCGGTGGTTTTAATCCTACTTGAGGCAGAATTCAGCTTATGACTATGGTTCTTTATTGCTTAGAGTCTTTCATTATCACCCATCATCTCAATATGTCTTAAGTAATGTTGAAAGGCATGTAAAACACCAAATTATCATCACCTCCTACCTTCCCACTCCAAAAATAGCTGGTAGGAACACAGTAAAACAAAGAATATCTAAACCTTCATTAACCCTTAAAGCGCCAAGAAAAACTGCATCTGAAAATGTTGTCTGTTTATGTCGTCTGCTGAATATTCTTGCAAACTTTTCAAACCTATTTTTGCATACAGGCAAACAGTGTGGACCCGGATCAGACTGCTCCTAATAGAGCAGTCTGATCTGGGTCCACACTGTTTGCAAAAATGACTTTTAAAATCACAAGCAGATGACAAAGCAGACCACAATAGTTGTGATTGGCGCTTTAAGGGTTAAAGAGTTCTGTAAAGAGTATGTTGTAATTTTGTTATGAATATGGGTGATTTTCTTTAGAACTGGAAGCTGTACGTCAGTACCATGTGAGCAGATGTTGGCATTTTAGAGTTTTTCTTTCAGTTAGGGGCTAGTTTAGTATGGTTTATATTATACTAAAAGATGGGGTCACTTCAGAAATGTCAGTTTAAAGGGTTAAATGTTGATGTTTGTTGATAATAGATCTTATCTGGAAAATACCAATCTTGAAACCTGTGCACCGAGGATTTCGAAACTTCTTTTGTTTGGTAGCCCTCACACAACTAATAAAATACTGAAAATTTGAACTTGATATCTTAAGTACGGTAAATTACCTAAAATTTTGAACACTTTAAAAATTCAAACCCCTAATATTTTTGCCAGATATAATTTCTGGATATGCCCTAATATCTTGAACAGTAGCAGTTTTGCAAAAGTTGATTTCTAAAATTTTGAGCGCAGCTTTCTTCAGGAAAAATTTTATCGGTGCATTTGAATTTCGGCAGCTGTTTGTACAGTTGCAGATTCAAAACTAAAGTAATAGTGTTGAAAGCTACCGCCAAAGTTAAATACACACAGCAGTGTCTTAACAAATTTCATGTACAAAAATGACACACAGACTTCCATCACTGCATTAGCGACAGTCACTTGAATGCCTGCATGATTAGAATTAGATTTTATGCAGGCAATCTGTGATGTGGTACCTTGTTGCAGACATGATAAAATAGATGTTCCAGCTGAAAATGAAAGCCCAGATAAGTCTATGAATCCCTATAGTATGATCAGACTACATGTTTTTGCTGTTCGTTTGAGTATATTATTATTCCTTATCAGATGACTAAGTTTTATCGCTATACCAGAATTCCAAAGTTGATGTGATTATTTCTGCAAGTCATGATTACGAAAATACGCCTATTCAAATACATTGAATATTTTACCACCAAAAAATTACAATTTTCAGATAGAAATTCTGATACTTTTCATATTTGTGCTCAAAACATAGATTGTCAATACTCATTAAACCACTTCAGTTAGGCAGTTCTAATGAGTACCCACAATCTATGTTTTTGAGCAAAAGTAAGAAAAATAATGTATATCCCTGTAAACCCCAGTTTTACTATACAAAAGTGGGGTTTAAGGGGGTCAAAATTATATAGGCATGTTTTCGTGATGTGATGTGCAAGTGATTAAAAGAACAAAATATACAATAAATTCCATATTAGCATGTATATCCATTCATTCTGATATAGGTCATTGCTGCTCGCCCATACATTGTATCATTCGATTACGATCTGCCATTACTCTGACACATCATCTTCTAATATTTAAATATAGCGTGCTAAATGTTAACAGCTTTGAATAATCATGCCGAAAACATTTTTGTAGTGTCATGTCTCAATGGATAATAAAATTAACTTCTTGAATTTGACAACTTCATGAAATTTGCCAACTGACCACATAATTGCCATGATGTTGACAGTGGTTCATAGCTGAACAGGTTATGGTCCCAACAAGCAAAAAGGGACCTGATCATGCTACAAATCAGGGCCCAGTTGTTCAAAACTAACGATGTCGTTAGTTAACGATTAGTTAAAATTTACATCGAGTGATATGCAAATATGCTGAAATTTTTTGCTGAAAAAATGTGAGTAGCTTTTGCACAAAAGTGCAAAAGCTACTCACATTTTTTCAGCAAAAAATATCAGAATATTGTGTATTGAATCTGCTAAAACAGTTAATGAAATGACCCTTAACGAGCTCGTTAAGCTAACAACGCTTTGAACAGCTGGGCCCTGATTAGACTGTGCATTAGCGGCAGACTGTATGATTCTTCTGTTAACAGTATTTTATACCTATGACCGAATCAGCGAATTGTGTAGCCAACATTCTGGACTAGACTGCATTACACAGTCTGATCTGGGTTATACAAAGGCACAAAGGGACCGTTTTGCTGGATAAGGATCTAATGAAAAGATTTGTATTGTTATGTAAAGAAGAAAAGAATCCAGCTACCATACATAATTATAACAAATTTTAATGACATTCCTTTCCTAAGGTGTGATGAGCTAAACCGGATTTCCTGTTTAAATGGTCTTCGGAAGTTGCAAGTCTGGCCTAGTGGGTCAGAAGCACAAGCAAAAAGATATGTGGGAACATCTTTTGTTCTTGTTTTTGTTTCCTTAAAGGCTCCATATTCCTCAAAAATAGACATTTTTTATCCAAGAAATATTTAATAAATTGATCTATAGTATCAATAGGATTATAAAATGTGGCATCTGACAGCCTGTAAAATTTCAGTTAGGTCTCTCATTTTTGAACTGGATCAAAAATGAAATGATTTTTTATCGAATCAATGAATTAATGTTGGAAACATTATTTCAGATATGACGAAAAATCATTTTATTTCTAGAACAAGAGACTAACTGAAATTTTACGGGCTGTCAGGTGCTACATTTTATGATTGTATTAATACCACATATCAATTTGTCAAAAATTTCTTGGATGATAAAATGTCTATTTTTTTGAGGAATATGAAGCACTTAAAAAAGTTTTTCTCTTGTTATTAATCTTTTCTTTCAGACTGGAAAATTGATATTAAAACCACGACCAACGACTTGACAGTGGATCCTGGCTAGTTTGACAAGAGGAGTCTGTAGAAAGTGTGACTTTATGATAGGAATGCACCAGAGACATGTACAAGTGATCCAGTGGTTATTGTAAAGTTGAAATCATGTTACTTATTCATGATAAAGTACAGTCAGGCATATAGGTCCAGATAAGAGGAATAAACAGATAAATATTTTGTTATTGCTGCACAAAACCATGTTGTGGATACTCATTACAAGTGCCCATTACGAAAACACGCCTATTCAAATATATAGAAAATGTCACCTCCAAAAATTGAAAAATTTCATATAAAAAAACTCTGATATTTTTCATATTTCTGCTCAAAACATAGATTGTGGGTACTCGTTAGAACCGCCTTGGTGAGGCGGTTCTAACAAGTACCCACAATCTATGTTTTTGAGCAGAAATAAGAAAAATAATGTATACCCCTGTAAACCCCATGGCCAAAATTTACTATATAAAAGTGGGGTTTAAGGGGGTCAAAATATTATAGGTATGTTTTCGTGATGCTCAGTGAGGCACTTCGAATGAGAATCCACAACAGGAAAGGCATTTCTAATGAGTACCCACAATGCATTTTTATGAAAAAAAAAAAAATGTCAATACTTTTGTTTTTAAAACTCATATACCTTCATATATGGGAGGATAATCTTTTTGAATCGCCTTACCAAGATGATTACAGTAATAAGTTATGTTTTGGTGAAAAAAAAAAAAAAGAAGAAGGAAGATTATCCTAAATTATCTCCCAAATTATCAACTAATCTGGAGCCATGATTATTAGTGCTTTCATTTTAGAACATTTACCGTAAAAGTAGGTATGGGACAGCTAAATGGGAGGTTGGAGGCCATCATATTTTGACAGGTTTGAAAACTGCTATCAGATCAGGGAATAGTCAGCCTTGAGCCTGTTTTATGGGAAAAGTACTAAAAATGTTGTCAGCATGTCATCTGCTGAATTAGCTATAAGTGGTAAAGGTTAACCATTTACAGTATTGTTTAAAAGGTCAATGTTCATAATTTTAGGGGCATTTTAGATAATACCGTATATCCCCCAAGTATTCGGACACCTCAACTCCTTACCATACTTGTTCCAGAATTTGAGCAAGTACAATTTACTACAGGATGTTGTATCTAAAACTGCTAGATGAGTGGCAAACAGTGTTGACCCTGATGAGACGCCGCATTCTGCGGCGTTTCATCTGGGTCTACACTGTTTGCTCATGCCCGTCTGTCCGAATACATACGGTAATTACTGTACATTTTGTTTTGATAAACATTTAAGTTGCAGAGTAAGAAATATACCTTGCTAACATATGTTCTCAACTGCAGAGTCTGATCAGAGTCTTCATTATCTGCATGAAGCAACTTTTACATCCTTTACTAACAAAAATGCACCCAGGGAAGATTCTGATCAGACTGCAGAAACGCAAATATTGATCTGAATCTTTTTTGGGTGCACATGTCTTAAGGTAGGTTTGCTCTTGTTGCAGCTCGTTTGTATGAAATAGATCAGCTCTGGTAGTGACTTGTTGAGTAATATATCACTGTTTGGAGTGTGTTGAGGTTTTACGGCCCAGTCAACCCAATGGGGTCATGTCGAGCGCGGTCAGTTTACCTAACCACACGTTTACTGGGCAGGCTTAGTCCTCTAAGTGGTTTACCAGTATTGTGCACATTCTTTCGCCAGAAACTGACAACTGCCCTTCTTGAATCAGCGGAAGGGGGAGAATGACCGTAGAAAATATTTCATGATCAATCTCCACGAAAGAATGTTGCCGACCTCGGCGGGGGTTGAACCCGTGACCTCCTGGTCTCCAGTCGGACGGCGCATCCAACTGAGCCACTGAGGCCTTGGAGGTCTCTTGTAAAGTAGATCAAATCACAAACCCAGAGCGCGAGTGATTTATCTTCTTACAACTAACTGACAAACTGTGATTTATTACTCAACAAATCACGCACAAGAACCGATCTATTTAGATTCTAACACATGGAAAACAAGGAAAAAGTAATTGTATCCTTCAGATTCTTCCAACTTTCCACTGTTAAATAAAGAAATTGTGCTAACAGTTTTGACTGTAACGCTGACGATACATGCATTCTTACATTGTTGACGCAAGAAAAAAGACGTTACACCTTCTAATGTCGTGGAAACGAAGACTGAAGTCAGCAGTGTGTCAAAATGAGGTCTGAACGGCGCCAGGGTACCTCTCCTATGGATTTCTTTTACTGTGGGAAAAAGTGAAAATATTTGATTTTTAAAAGTCAATGTCTAGAGTAAAACTATTTGTGCATAGATAGTGAAGACAAATGGGTTTTGCATTAAATCATGACAGAAGTTTGCAAATATACTTCTTCAGTGTAAACTACCAAGCCAAAAAAAGAACTTTCTGAAAGATGTCGAAAGCACAGTAGGTTGTTTCCAATATTGGGTCATTCATCCTAATGCCATATGTGAACACCATGCTTTGCACAATCAGAGCCCAGTTGTTCAAAGCATTGTTAGCTTAATGAACTTATTAGTGGTCAAAATGTTAACTGTTCTAGTAAGTGCAATATCTAATTCACAGGTGTTTTTGCTGAAAAAATGTGAGTAGCTTTTGCAAATGCAAAAGCTACTCACATTTTTTTTCAGCAAAAATATTGGCATATATGCCATATTTAATGATCAAAGTTTTAATGATTCGTTAACTAATGACATTGTTATTTTGAACAACTGGGCCCAGGTGTATTGTGATTTTTCATAAGTGATGAGGTATTACAGTAAAACTTGACCGACTTGAAACACCAATGGCTCGTTTAAAGTGGCTGATGCAAACTCATTATTGAGTTTCTAGGAAATTCTTCTAATAGCTCAAGAAAACAAATATTTAGAGATACATGTATTTTAGGGAAATTCTGTTATTGTTCATTATGAAAATGTATGTAGTACTCATTAGAATTGCCTCATTATTAGGAATTCTATAGAGTACAATCAGCATACCATTATTTTAAAGAAGATCAAAAGGACATCTCTAAATTGTTCCCATTTGCCTATTGACTTGACTTGCTTATCTAGCCAATGTATTTACAGTCGATTCTCGTTATCTCGACTTCACTCATCTCGAATAACCACTTATCTCAAAGTGAAAATCTGGTCACTGTTTAAACATGAAAATCTAACAATAGGTTTCAAAATATTATGGAAAAGAGGAGAAATTGCTCCTAAGGAGCAATTTCTTCTCTTTTCCACAATATTTTCAATATACATGTACCTCTAACTTCAGGAGTCAGATTAAATTTTTGAAAAGTGCTTGTTCGATTTATATTCTCCTCAATTCTGCAGATCTGATATATCGAGGTAAGGATATCTTGAAGTATTTCAGAGAGTCCCTTGGACTTCGAGATAACGAGAGTTGATTGTACTTCTCTCTGTCTGCAGAGGACTTGACAAGGACATACATTGAGGGTACTAATTAGAGAAATTGAGAAAATTATCCCAGAATTATCGTCAAATACTCTTCTGGTCTGTAAGTTTGTTTCCATGCAATAATTATAGCTGTGTTTCACAGATTTCATTGAAATTTTATATGTGCATTAATACTGGGAAGAACACATATGGGATGACAGGAACCCTCTTTATTCTGACATTCGATACAATGACAAAATTCGTTATAATGATAATTTGACTGTCACGAAACCTTCGTTTAAGAGGTAACAATTAGTCACAAGATATGCAAGAATATTGTATTTATTACTTTAAAGAACATATGTTTTGTATATTTGTTAGAATCGCCTCAGAGGCGATTATAACAAATATCTAAAACATATGTTCTATGAGGAAATAAGAACAAAACAAGACCTTTCTTACATATCAGTATGCTCTTTAAGTATTCTGTACAGCAGCAAATTCATTTTAATGACATCTTTGGGAACAATTGTTGTCATTGTAATGAGGGTTCACAGTATTACTGGACTAATTTAATAATTATTTACAGAGTTGGGGCTTCTGATAAATGTAAAAATGTTTCCGTGCCATAAATTGAGCATCTTTCACCCAGTTTTGAATGAAATCTGTTGTGCCCTAATAATGACTAAACACACATATACATATAGTTAAATTTTGATATGAGTTAGTGCCCTTGATACAAATTAAAAATCAATTTCTTTGCACTTATTTGAGTTTCTTTCATTGCTTCAAATGAAATTCATGGATTGACTCATTAGCATCTGTACAGCTTTAGGTAGGATGCTCTTTTCATCTAAAAAAGTACTGGGCCCAGTTGTTCAAAACTAACGATGTCATTAGTTAACGATTCGTTAAAATTTACATAAAGTGATACGCAAATATACTGAAATTTTTTGCTGAAAAAAGTGAGTAGCTTTTGCAGTGCATAAGCTACTCACATTTTTTCAGCAAAAAATATCAGAATATTGTATATTGAATCCGCTAAAACAGTTAACAAAATGACCCTTAACGAGCTCGTTAAGCTAACGACGCTTTGAACAATTGAGCCCAGATATTTTTCTTACTTCTCTATGAAAACATATGGAGTAGGTGCTTATTAAAATTGCCTCATTGAGGTGTTTGTGGTGATCACCCACAATGTATATTTTTGTGGAGAAATATGAAAAATATTTTGCAGATACCCACTCTTATCTAGAGCTATGATCACACACACACACACACACACACACACGCACGTATACACACACACACACTCACACACAAGCCGGCCTCGGTGGCTCAGTTAGATGCGCCGTCCGACTGGAGACCAGGAGGTCACGGGTTCAACCCCCGCCGAGGTCGGCAACATTCTTTCGTGGAGATTGATCATGAAATATTTTCTACAGTCATTCTCTCCCTTCCGCTGATTCAAGAAGGGCAGTTGTCAGTTTCTGGCAAAAGAATGTGCACAATACTGGTTAACTGCTTAGAGGACTAAGCCAGCCCAGTAAACGTGTGGTTAGGCAAACTGACTGCGCTCGACATGAATGGGGTTGACTGGGCCGTAAACCTCAACACAAACAAACAAACAATAAAATTTAGTTTTGTTATCATGATAATGTTGTTTTTTTAACTCACTTAGATAAAATTCATATGAGCTTATATCAGCTAAACACAGGCTCACATTGAAAATGACATTTATGCCAGATCTTAAATGAGATATGACATCAGGGCCCAGTTGTTCAAAACTTAATAAAATTGTTAGCTGACATGATGTTAAAATTTCTATCTTGAAAAATGGCAAATACATTGATTTTTTTTGCAAAAAAATATTGAATAGCTTTTGCAGCCACTTACATTTTTGCAGCAAAAATATCAATATATTTGAAAATACCTTATCTACAACAGTTAACAAATTTGTCATTAACAAGCTCGTTAAGCTGAGGATGCTTTGAACAACTAGGCCCTGATAAACTATTGTTACAGGTAAGCTGTTTATTTGTTTCAGCCAGAAATTTTGAATATTTGTCTTTTTTTTATACCCTGTCACACGATAGTGGCACGGCATTATGGTTTCACGTTGGACGTCCGTGTGTCTGTTCGGGCACACGAATGGGCATATGTTGGGTACTTTTTTACACTATTCCCTTTATTCCGTAGACTACTAATGGATACTTTTAACGTACTGTTGGGTATTTTTTTAGTGGTACGTCCATATTTTGTTTCAAGATGATAACGAGAGTAAACGTCAATGGATTTTCACCAAACTTGGTATGTGCATTGATATTGTGGCGATCTGGTTTGGGATTGCTAATGGGCAAATTTCATCAAATTTTGATGGAGTTCTCTGCCCGAGACATATTTTTGTTTTCAGACGATAACTTGAGTAAATGTCAAGGGATTTTAACCAAATTTCGTACAGGCATTGATATTAAGATCTGGTTTAGGATAGCTAATAGGCAAATTTCGTCAATTTTTAACAGAGTTATATGCCCACAACACGACATTGGTGGGGTGTGATCGTTTCACGGGTTTTATTTTTTTGATGAATATGTATTAGGGGCTTTCATTAGAAGCTCCTTGATGAGGTGCTTCTGACTAATACCCACAGCATATATTTTTATGGCAAAATAAGAAAAAAAAGAAAAGTTACCTGATACACCATCTTAGCTGGAGCCATGATAAATGATTTTAAAATTATCTCCTTTGGCAGATTTTGATTGATGCATTAAACTTTTTTGATCGGTTCATTCATTGTTTGTAAATAATGAAGAATAAATATGTATTGATAAATTCTTTTTAGTTTTATTTGGTATGCCCATAGCTCATGACAAGATGCTTTTTCCAATCCCAAAAGTATTGATATTTTTCTTGTTTCTCCACGAAAACATTTGTTTTAGGTACTCATTAGAAGTGCCTTGGTTTTCGTGGCAAAATAAGTAACTATTTACCTGATTACCCAGCTCAATTGGATACGCGCCCGACTGGTGATCTGGAGGTTGCGGGTTCGACGCCCGCCGAGGTCGGCAACATTCTTTCATGGAGATTTGATCATGAAATATTTTCTACGGTCATTCTCCGCTGATTCAGGAAGGGCAGTTGTCAGTTCTGGCGGAAGAATGTGCACAATACTGGTTAACCGCTAAGAGATCTAAGCCTGCTCAGTAAACGTGTGGTTACTAGTAGTACTGAAACTGACCGTGCTCGACATGACACCATTGGGTTGACTAGGCCTAAAACCTTAACACAAACAAACTCTTACATAGACCTCTGTATGCCTGTCGGAGAACATACGAGCTGCAACATCAGAAAGTGTACCTTTGGACGTATTCGGCCAGCAAAGATTAGATCAGCCTGGGCATTTGCACCGTCTTTTCAGAATGTTCACTGGGGCATTTTGGATAGCCAAGGATGCAAAGTTTCTTCATGTGGACAATAAAGACTCTGATCAGACTTTCTTATTATTCTATATTCAATATTAATTTAACCCTTGTCCTGCAGAACCTGGATATACTCTGCCTTTGCTAACAGTGTAGATCCAGATCAGTTGGCTTCTGAAGAAGCCAACTGATCTGGATCTGCACTGTTTGCCTTTAAGTATGTGAATTTATAGCAAAAATCTGGAGCAAGTAATCTGACTGGCTGGAAATTAAAAGTGGGCGTGGCATCTTAATTTATTCAGCAGAACAAGGGTTAAGGCCACCTCATTAATTAGACCACTTTTAAGCAGTCCCAAAGGCGGTTTTAATGGTGGAATTTTACTGCATTTAACCCATTGTAGAATGTGCACAATACTGGTTAACCGCTTAGAGGACTAATCCTGCCCAGTAAATGTGTGGTTAGGTAAACTGACCGCGCTCTACATGACCCCATTGGGTTGCCTGGGCCGTAAAAGCTCAACACAAACAAACAAATAACCCATTGTAGACTGAATAGACTGTCCCACACTATATATTGGAAGAGTCCAATTTCAATTTTTGGTATGCCCGTTTATGAGGTTTATATATTCCTAGAGAAAAATGGCAAAACTATTTGCAAACAGTGGAGACCCTGATCAGACGCTGCGTTCTGGGGCGTCTGATCTGGGTCTGCACTGTTTGCCAATTACCCTTTTAGTGTTCTCCTGGCTACAATGGGTTAAAATTTATATTAGAAATCTTATTGGTTGAAAGCAGGGTATCATTACCCTCTGACGTTACTTTGGTAAGTGCATTTTACGTTCAAGGTAATATTCTATTGGGTTTCCCGGCAATATTACCCTCCCAAGTTACATTACACTCTAGTGCTGTCATTGCTATCAGTGCAGTTGCAATTGTAAGAATTCAGTATAATAAAATAATTGTTACCCGTGTATGAAAGTAATGTGACAATTTGTTGAACTTTGACAGTTAATTTTATCCTCTTGCAAGCCCTGGAGTAACATTCCCTGCATCGGGTGAACAAATCTCATATTACCCTTGCACAAGGACAACATTTTTGTAATGTTGCGTGCAAGAATGATAATATGTTAACCCTTAAAGCGCCAATCACAACTATTGTCGTCTGCTTTGTCTTCTGCTGGTTACTTTAAAAGTCACTTCTGCAAACAGTGTGGACCCAGATCAGACTGCTCCTTTAGGAGCAGTCTGGTCTGGGTCCACACTGTTTGCCTGTATGCAAAAAATAGGTTTGAAAAGTTTGCAAGAATATTCAGCAGACGACATAAACAGACGACATTTTCAGATGCACGTTTTCTTGGCGTTTTAAGGGTTAAGCCTTTTTCCAGTTATTGCCCCATAATTAGTGACAAATGTTATGTTTTGGCTGTAAGAATACATATATATTGATGATACTTTATTGGATAACAGAATTTGTCACAAAGAGGGTTACAACAGTACTATTTAACTTTTTCCAGGTACCTGAAATGTCCGGCATCACGAAAACATGCCTATATAATTTTGACCCCGTTAAACCCCACTTTTATATAGTAAAACTGGGGTTTACAGGGGTAAACATTATTTTTTTTATTTCTGCTCAGAAACACAGATTGTGGGTATTCGTTAGAACCGCCTCGTTGAGGCGGTCCTAACGAGTACCCACAATCTATGTTTCGAGCAGAAATATGAAAAATATCAGATTTTTTTTATCTGATGTTTTTAGTGGTAAAATTGTCAATATATTTGAATAGGCACGTTTTCGTATGGGTTTGCCAAGTGGTTAGTGCTTCCGACTTTGAATCACAAAGTCTCGGATTTGAATCCCATTGGAGAGTTGACTCTATGGTGCTTTATTTCACAAAGCTTTTCATCATTCTTCTATCATCTCGATGCAACTTAAATAATGTTGCAAGGGATGTAAAACATTAAACCATCATCAATTTCCAGTCATCTCCCCTTGAATACTTGTTGGAATATTTTAAATAAAATAGGTCATAATGCTTTGACACATTATACAATTGATGCATTCTACTAAGTATTTGTGAGCCCAAGAAAGTTATATTCACCGAGGCGATATTCACTCTCGAGGGTTGACAAATTCTGATGTTCACCTCAATAGAATGCATGTATTGTTTTGTTATATGACTATTTTTAGCTGTCTGGCAGCGGTGACAAAAGTGATGTTAACCGGTCCTTGACATTAGCAAGGCTTTTAGTTACATGACTATTTTTAGCTATCTGCCAGCAGTGACAAAAGTGATGTTGATCGGTCCTTGACCTTAGCAAGGCTTTTTGTTATATGACTATTTTTAGCTATCTGCCAGCAGTGACAAAAGTGATGTTGACAGGGCCTTGACCTTAGCCAGGCTTTTTGTTACATGACTATTTTCAGCTGTCTGGCAGCAGTGATAAAAGTGATATTAACCGGTCCTTGACCTCAGCCAGGCTATTTTTAACAAGCAGCAGCTAATTGTAGCAAACATCAGTATTTGTACAAATTCTGTTGCAGCCAGTTTCACCCAGTCAGAGAAGGACTCTTATAGTCATACAACAAGAATGACAGCACAGTGGTCTTACTTTCCCACTTTCCCAGTGTTCTCCTTTTTATGCCATTTTGTGTATGAATTGAAATCGAATATTGACTTATTTGGGTAATACTTGGTACCTAGAAAATGTCATGTACACAAGTGACAACTCTGTCAGTCTTTCTTTTCTAAATACCCTTAGTGACATATTTCATGTTTGGGTTGTAAATGAGATACCTTTTGGAATACTTTAACCTTTACCACTTTCAGGGCGAATTCAGCAGACGATAGCGGGCCCCCATAGCCTAGTGGATAGGAGGGTTGACTCTTAATGCATTGGGGTTTTCACCGCTGTGGTTCGAGCCTTGCTCGGGTCACATGTGGGAAAGCCAAGTTCTGCTTACGGATGGTCAGGTGGTTTAACCCGGGTTCTCCGGTTTTCGCCCACCTTTGATGAACGATCGGCTCGGTTTAAGTGAAATATTCTTGAAAGGACCGTAAAACCCAAATCAAAAAAAAAAAAAAAAAAAAAAAAAAAAAAAAAAGAAACAAATCAGCAGACGACACATTGATATTTTTCTTATTTTTCCTAGAAAACAGGATTTGACGTTTCATGCATATTTGTCTCCATTGGAGACAATTTGCATGAAATCTTAAAATCTGTTTTCTGGGAAAAATACGAAAAATATTTCAATATGTCCTCTGCTGAAAATTTTACCCAGAGTGCTAAGCGTTAATAATACATGGTAGGAATAGAACATATAATAGATGCTTTTGTCGCATACAAGAGTGACAACTGCTTCTTGCATTTCCATTTATCTCCCCTGCCTTAGTTAAAAATTTCTTTTCTGGGGGCTAGAACTTGTTGATAATGCTTGATAGGATTAAAGAAAATTTCTTATGCTAAAGAGATAGCCTACCATTCTTTTTATGCTTGGAAGACTATATTGACTTGGGCTTGTCCGTCCGTACGTCACGCTTTTCTTTAAAGCAGAATATCTAAGGAACCCCTAGAGTTAGGCTCGTGAAATTTTACGTTCGGTTTGGAACCAATGTATAGATGACCTGATGAAATTTTGGTAAACTTTGGATTACTTTTGTGAGATATGCCCAGTAAACGTGTGCCCCCTTTTCAACTTTGGCATTTTGTATAGTTGGGCATAGTGTTTTACAAACACATTTCTAGTTTCCAGTTATTTTTCCTTTTTTCCTTTTTTGCAGATTTTATGTCTAGATTGCGAGCTGATGCCTTTTGAAATTTTGATGATTTTGAACTATAGGATAGGTGAAAATGCTGTGTTGTATATAGAAATGACTAGAGTACTGGCTTACTTTCCCAGTTGTCACCATGTACTTGGTAACAGTGTATGGGTTTCATATTTTTAGCTCACCTGAGCAAAGCTGAGGATGAGCTATAGACTGACTCCAGTCTCCAGTGACTAAATATTTTTCTCATAATCCTGTTTGATAAGCCACTTAAATAAAACAAAAAAATATCATGACTATAAAGGCTGGTCACTAGACCAGCCTTTATAGTCATGATATTATTTTGGTGTTATTTTAGTGGATTATTAAACAGATAAGAAAAACATATTTAGTCACTGGAGACTGAAGCCAGTCTAGAATGAACTCTTGTGGTCACTTGCCGCCCATCATCCGTCCGTCCGTTCACACCTTTGAATGACTTCTCCTCTGTAACCCCTGGGTCAATTTTCTTCAAACTTCATATGGAGCCTTGTAATAAAGTGGGATTGAAAATTTATATAAGTGGTCACGGTCCGTTAATCAAGATGGCCGCCATGCCCATATATGGTAAAAACAGTTAAAAATCTTCTTCTCCAGAACCAAGAAAGCTTCAATGCTGAATCTTGGTATATAGCATCATGGACTCAAGGTCTACCAAATATATTCAAATGATGATCCTAGGCTGACCTTTGACCTTTAAATTACGACAAGTTAAAATTTGCATCCCCACGCATTTGTATGGGGAAAATGTTGAAAAGTCACTTTCTCAAAATGCATTAAATACAAAGTTTTTCAAGCTACCCAGTCTAGATAACAGAAAGGATTTACAGCTAGATGCTCCTCCCTGGATATTGCTCTTATTCTGTCAGAATGTGTGTTAGAAGCGGCAAACACAAAAGAAGATATTTTCCTCACAACCTTGGATACTCAAAAGGCCTTCGACGTAGTCGACCAGAACTCTCTTTTTAGAAAACTATACTTAGGTGGTATTCATGGTGACGACTGGCTCCTCTTGAAAGATCTCTACTCTGATTGTTCCTCAAGGATGAAATGGGCAGGAGAACTGTCAGATCCCATCAACATCAGCCAAGGGGTACGGCAGGGTGGAGTTCTCTCGACTGGACATTATAAACAGTATAACAACCCTTTGTTACTACAGTTGGAGGAAAGGTATGCTGGTTTTAAGATCGGCTCTATTGGAATTCCGCATATCACTGTTGCTGATGACCTGGTCCTGTTGGCTTCACATCACGAAAACATGCCTATATAATTTTGACCCCCCTTAAACCCCACTTTTATATAGTAAACCTGGGGTTTACAGGGGTATACATTATTTTTCTTATTTCTGCTCAAAAACATGGATTGTGGGTACTCGTTAGAACCGCCTCGCCGAGGCGGTTCTAACGAGTATCCACAATCTATGTTTTGAGCAGATATATGAAAAATATCAGAGTTTTTTACCTGAAAAATTTCGGTTTTTGGAGGTGAAATTTTCTATATATTTGAATAGGCATGTTTTCGTAATGAGATAGGGGAGAAATGCAAATAATGGTGTGGGATGTTGAGAATAATTCGGACAAAGATAGATACTGTATTCATCCGGCCAAAAGCCACCTTCTGTGGTATAGTACACGCAAAACAAAGATACCGATTTTGACACCCTGCTATCCGGAGACAAGGTAAATGTCGCAGATTCAGCTGTTCACCTAGGGATACTTAGGAATACCTCAGGATCTATGGATGTGGAGGGGAATATTGCCCTGGGAAGGAAGACTGCTTATTCCCTTCGGGGAGGGCGGGGGGTGTGGGGTTCCATGGAGGAGTGGGTTGCAGGCTGCCCAGAATGGTCATATATGGTCTACCTTTGTTGCCCCGAGGCTTTTATATGGTTTAGAGGCACAGCTTTTGAAAAAAAGGGATATTGGACATTTAGAAAAGTTCCAAAGAAATGTCTGAAACAACTACAGGATTTACCTGATAATACCTCTAGCTCCGCTTGTCTGGCTCTCCTTGGGATCCTACCTATGGAATCCATTTTACACAAAAACCTTCTAAACATATTTGTAAGCATGATAAGACAAGAAAATTCTGTAGAACTTTAGTTGGCTCAAAGGCAGTTAGTCATGAGGGAAAACCCACGAGAAAGTATTTTCACTTATATTAAAAGCATTTTAGAACACTATGGTCTACCTTCAATCTTTAGTCTGATTTATAACCCCCGTCTAAATCTGAGTGGAAATCCACACTGAACCACAAAATACATGTAATGGTTGAATCGTCCTGGAAATCAGATATTACAAGTAAATCTTCAACAAAATATGTAAACCCTGATCTTTTAAAGGTTGGCAGTTGTCATCATATTTGGTCTACTGTAAGAAATAACATTCATGATAGCAAATGGGCACAGATAAAATGTAAACTGTTAACAGGAACATATATACTACAGGCAAATAGGGCTGCTTTTAATCAGTATGCTGTGAATGCAACTTGCAAATTGTGTCAGTCCGCATCAGAGACTCGTCAACATTTTATAGGAGAATGCATAGTATTTAAGGCCGAGAGGGACTTATTTAAGGCGAAGTTAGTAAAAAGTCAGATACGTTCAGAGGAGCATATTTTCCAGTTGAAAAACCCAGAAGTATTCACCCAATTGACCTGGGATGCCTCGGTGATCATAGATACAACTAAGGCAGCTTTTGAAAAATTGGGGTCGCTCGAACTTTATACACACGAATACATATTTAGAATTCATTTGAGACTACTTGTGGCTCTGCGACGGATTTCAGATGGCTGAAAAGTGTGGGTGCGCTACATTTATGTAAATTAAGTTACAGCACATGTAATATATTTCACCATTTCTGAGCTCTTTATAAGTATATGTGATTTTAATTATAACGTCATCGACGTGTGTCACGAAGAAACATCACGAAAACATGCCTATATAATTTTGACCCCCTTAAACCCCACTTTTATATAGTAAAAGTGGGGTTTACAGGGGTATACGTTATTTTTCTTATTTCTGCTCACATAGATTGTGGGTACTCGTTAGAACCGCCTCACCGAGGCGGTTCTAACGAGTACTCACAATCTATGTTTTGAGCAGAATTATGAAATATGTCTGAGTTTTTATCTGAAACTTTTCGAGGTGAAATTTTCTATATATTTGAATAGGCGTGTTTTCGTAATGGACACGTTGGAACTCTACGATACAACAACAACAGCAACAACAATATGGCTGAAACTTACAATGAGTGATTAAAGAAGTAAAACATTTTAGTTATACTCAACATTTTGTCTGCTGGGGGTTATCTGCCCTTGCCCCTGGGCAGTATACATCTATAAAATTGTGTAATTTAAAAATCTCTTCTTCTCTTAAACCGCTTGAGCAATTTTCACCAGATTTCACATTGGACCTTCTGTCAAAAGGGTATTGCCATTTGTTCAAATGTTTCCGCACCATTAAACAAGACGGCCACCATGCCCATATATGGTAAAAAACACTTAAAAATCCTCCTCTCCATAACCAAGAAAGCTTTGGGGCTGAATCTTGTTATATAGCATCCAGGACCCATGGTCTACGAAGTTTATTCAAATAATGACCGTAGGTTGACCTTTGACCTTTTTACGGCAATGTCAAATTTGCGTCCCTATATATTTATATGGGGAAAATGTTGAAAAGTCGTTTTCTCAAAATGTATTAAAAACTAATGGCTGAAACTTAAATTGTGTGATTAAAGTAGTAAAACACTTTAGTTGTTATCAAAATTTTGTCCCCAGAGGGTTATCTGCCCTTGTCCCTGTGCTATATACATGTATAAAATTGTGTAATTTTTAAATGTCTTCTTCTCTGAAACCGTTTTAGCAATTTTTACAAGTTTTCACATTCGACCTCCTGTCAAAAGAGTATTGCCAATTCGTTCAAATGATTCCGCACCATTGAACAAGATGGCCGCCATGCCCATATATGGTAGAAACACTTAAAAATCTTCTTCTCCAGAACGAAGAAAGCTTTGGGGGCTGAATCTTGGTATATAGCATCGAGGACTCAAGGTCTACCAAGTTTATTCAAATGATAACTGTAAGTGGACCGTTAACATTTTTACGGCAAGGTCAAATGTGCGTCCCCATGCATTTGTATGGGGATAATGTTGAAAAGTAATTTTCTCAGAATGAATGAAAGACTAATGGCTGAAACTTACAATGTGTGATTAAATTAGTAAAACATTTTAGTAATAATCAAAATTTTGTCCCTTGAGAGTTATCTGCCCTTGGCACTGGAATACATACATGTATAAAATTGTGTAATTTATAAATGTCTTCTTTTCTGAAACTGCAAGAGCAATTTTCACCAGATTTCACATGGACCTGTCGAAAGGGTATTGCCATTTTGTTCAAATGGTTCTGCGCGATTCAAAAAGACGGCCACCATGTCCATATATGGTAAAAACTCTCGAAAATCTTCTCCAGAACCAAGAAAGCTTTGGGGCTGAATCTTGGTATATAGTATCGAGGACTCACGCGCTACCAACTTTGTTCAAATGATGATGATAGGTTGACCTTTGACCTTTTTACGCCTGTCAAATTTGCGTCTCTATAGATTTGTATGGGGGAGGGGTGGGGAGTTGAAAAATCTTTTTTTTTTTTTTTGTTTGTTTTCAATATGTGTTTAAGAGTAATGGCTGAAACTTACAATGTATGATTAAAGTAGTAAAATGTTTTAGTTAGGATCAAAATTTTGCCCCCCCCCCGCCCACCCCCCCCCCCCCCCACACACATACCTGGGGGTTATCTGCCCTTGTGTTATGTACAGGTATAAAACCTTGAAACCTTTAAACGTCTTCTCTAAAACCACTTGACAAATTTTCACCAGGTTTCACATGAGACCTTCTGTTGAAGGGATGTTGACACTTTGTTCAAATGGTCCTGCGTCATTGAACAAGATAGCTGCCATGCCCATATATGGTAAAAAAAAACCTTAAAAAATTTCTTCTCCAGTACCAAGAAAGCTTTGAGGGTGAATCTTAGCATAATGCATCGGGGACTCAAGGTCTACCAAGTTTGTTATAATGATGGGACAAGGATGGCCTTTGACGGTTTTATGATATGGTCAATTTGTGTCCCAGTTGCTGTGGCAATGCTGGAAGACTGTTGCATGGCATTTGCAAATATGCTGGTAAGCGAATTGTGGCCCATGGGCCTCTTGTTTTTCATGAATGACTGGTATCCAGATTTAGCCTGACTTTCAAATATAATGTGAACGTGAAATAGGGACCCAAACAGTGTTACAAAATAATTAAAGCACTGTCATGTACCATGATATTTAATTGATAAAAACAACAGAGTAAAACACATACATAGCTGACGAAATGGCAGAATGACACGAACAACCACTAGCTCACAGTTTTGAGCCCCTTTTATGAGAAAGAAATCCTATATTATCAATCAGTTTACACATAGACATGGCTATAGAGGTGCTTCTAATGAGTGCAGTAATTGCCCTAAATTTTCGTTCACCAAAGTGTCTGACAAAATGACATGTACGAACAGTGAAGACCCAGTTCAGACTGCTCCTTCAGGAGCAGTCTGATCAGGGTCTACACTATTTGCTATTCCACTAAGTATTTTAAGAAATCACTGCATAAAATGAAAATTTAGACAAAAAATATTAAATAAAGTGTTCGAAATTTTAGGACTTTTACTGTACCCACAAAATAAGCACCGCAGCTTGAGAAAACGTATAGTAAATATTCTAAAATTTTTAACACTTTATTTCATACTTATTTTAGCCTATGTTTTTATGCAGTTGTTTCTTAACCCTTGTTATGCTGAATAAATTAAGATGCCACACCCACTTCTAATTTTCAGCCAATCAGATTACTTGATCCAGATTGTTGATACAAGTTCACATACTTAATGTCAAACAAAGCAGCTCCTCTTCAGAAGCCAACTGATCTGAATCTTCGCTCTTTGCAAAGGCAGAGTTTAACCAGGTTCAGCAGGACTAGGGTTAAAATACCTAGTGGAGTGGAAACAGTGTAGACCTGATCAGACTGCTCCTTCAAGAGCAGTTTAATCTGGGTATGATCTGTACTGCCATTTAGTCAGAAACCAATGTATACGAAATTTTTAGGACATTCATCAAACTTTCTCATCACGAAAACATACCTATATAATTTTGACCCCCTTAAACCCCACTTTTATATAGCAAAACTGGGGTTCACAGGGGTATACATTATTTGCCTTATTTCTGATTAAAATATAGATTGTGGGTACTCGTTAGAACCGCCTCGACGAGGCGGTTCTAACGAGTACCCACAATCTATGTTTTAAGTAGAAATATGAAAACTGTCAGATTTTTTATCGGAAAACTTTCAATTTTTTATGGTGAAATTTTCAATATACTTGAATAGGACTGTTTTCGTAATGTGTTGTGCTCCCAACGAAGACTCAAATCAGCCTGTGCATCCGCGCGATCTAACCAGGGTCTTCTTTGTCCACATAGAGAATCTGCATCCTTAGCTATCCAAATTGTGCCCAGTGAGGAGTCTGATCAGACTGCGCGAATACGTAGGCAAATCTGAATCTTCGCTGGGTGCACATGTTCGAAGGTAAATTTTCCGACGTTACGCTCATGTTTTTTTTTTTTGAGAAATCAGGGCCCAGTTGTTCAAAGCGTCGTTAGCTTAACGAACTCGTTAAGGGTCATTTTGTTAACTGTTTTAGCAGATTCAATATACAATATTCTGATATTTTTAGCTGAAAAAATGTGAGTAGCTTTTGCACTGCAAAAGCTACTCACATTTTTTCAGCAAAAAATTTCAGCATATGTTCGTATCACTCGATGTAAATTTTAACGAATCGTTAACAAACGACATCGTTAGCTTTGAACAACTAGGCCCTGAAGAATATTTTATCTGAAAACCCCAGTTATCTGGCGCTGTGCAGAGAGCCTTCTCTAACTAAAAATGTAATGCAAACTGTAGAAAAGGGACTTCATGTCATATGTGAACAAAGCAAGTCCTGAAACTGCAAACTGTTGCAGACTGATCTGGTCCAGCGGGCACATGACGTAAATATAACGTCGCCTCAACGTCGATGCAACGTCATGACGTTGCATCGACGTTGAGGTGACGTTATATTTACGTCATGTAGGCACATGACGTAAATATAACGTCACCTCATGACGTTGCATCGACGTTGAGGTGACGTTATATTTACGTCATGTAGGCACATGACGTAAATATAACGTCACCTCAACGTCGATGCAACGTCATGCACCTCAACATCGATGCAACGTCATGACGCACATGACGTAAATATAACGTCACCTCAACGTCGATGCAACGTCATGACGTTGCATCGACGTTGAGGTGACGTTATATTTACGTCATGTGTCTGCCGGGCGGCCTTTGCTGTTCACATACAATACAAGGACCATTTTCTGTTTGTATCACACATTTGACCATCATAGACCCATATAAACCTGTGCATGTACACAGTCGGATTTTCATTTGCAATCTTTATTACTTTATGATAGCAAACAGTACAGGGTTTGCTTAGACTGCACAGATGCACAGGTTGATCTTGGTCTATGCTGACTGCATATGGTTTAATGGGAAAGTATACACATAAAATATTTTGCCGCCATTTTGCAAAGGGAGACAACTTTTGCTGACTGGAAGTTGCATCCCGTAGTATTTGACAAAAATCAGCGCTACTTTTAAAGGGGAGAATATGTTCCTCTGGGAGCAAATTCTTTCCTTTAAGTGTAACACCAAATTAGAAGGGAGGCAATGTTTCCATATCAGAGTTATTTCCCTTGTAGGTGTGTTCATTTCCCTTAAAGTTTATCCTAACCTTTACCACTCTCTGGGTTAATTCAGCAGATGACAAATTGATATTTTTCTTATTGTTCCTAGAAAACAGGATTTGACATTTCATGCAAATTGTCTCCATTGGAGACAATTTGCATGAAATGTCAAAACCTGTTTTCTGGGCAAACTAAGAAACAAATACTTCATTATGTCGTCTGCTGAAAATTTTACCCAGAGTGCTAAGCATTAACTTAAATAGGCACATATGCATGCTGTCAATTTCTCAGCAGCCGACTTCGTACGTAGAAGATGTTAGAGAACATTTACAAAGACACTGATGGGATCTATGTGTAAACCAGCTGACAATATATACTAAAAAATGCACCCATTGAAAAATCAAGAGAATTGATGAACAAAATGGATACATGTGCAGAACGGCACAAATGATCCTTAATTTTAGAAACATGCCTTCTGACACGCTCACAGCAGACTCAAATCAGCCTGCGCATTTGCACAGTCTGATCAGTCTTCTCTATCCGCATCAAAACTTTGCATCCTTGCGCTATCCAAATGGGTCCAGTGAATATTCTGATCAGACTGCATGAATACACAGGCTGGTCTAAATCTCTGCTGGGCGCACATGTCCTAAGTTACATTGTTTTGACATTGTGGCCCAAATTCAGATCATCTTGTGCAATGATACAGCCTGAACTGAGTCTGTAAACTACACATAACTATGACTGCACCTAGGCATTATAGAATGTAAAGAAAGAAAGACAAACTCTAATCAGATAGGGCGGATGCACAGGCTAATTTGAGCCCCTATATGCATATGCAATAAAATATTTTTACTTCTTGTGTTTCAGTCAGAGCCGTAATGTAAGAGTGCTTTTTCAACCAAAAGTTTTCCTATTTTTCTTATTTCTCCACAAAAAATATATTGTGGGTACTCATTAGAAGCGCCTAATGAGTACCCACAACATATGTTTTCGTAGAGAAATAAGAAAAATATTTACCTGATACCCCCTCTTATCTAGACCTATGCTTTCAGATGTGTGTTCCGGAACGACGTGGATCGGCCTGTGCATCCACGCTGTCTGATCAGAGTCTATCAGCAGAATCCCTGGAAAGAAAGCTCAGTGAAGACTGTTCAGACTGCACAGCTACGCAGGTTGATCCGGGTCTTTGCTGGGTGCACATATCTGAAAGAACAGCGGGCAGGCACATGACGTTTACATGCGACGCATTAACGTCGATGCGACATCATGACATTTGTACAATGTCGCATTAATAGCGATGCAATGTCATGACGTGGCATCGACATTCATGCGATGTTGTATAAGCGTCATCTGCCCACTGGGTATGTTCTCACATTGCAGCATTTATTATTTAAGATCATCAACACAGTACATGATAAGCCTGCAAATAGGCTGTGAAAATACAGACTAGTCAGTAGCTTTGCAAGCCATCTGTATGATAAGGCTCAATTTCATTGGATGCAACTCAAAGGATTTCATCTTTCTCTTGAGGAAGCTCATTTGAGCTGGAGACCACAGAAGGTAAAATTGGCTGTATTTACCCCAAATACTGGGACAGACAAGCCTGTGCAAACAGTGCATACCCAGATCAAACTGCTCCAAAGGAGCAGTTTGATCAGAGTCTGTACTGTTTGCCATTCTATCACTACATTGTAGTTCTCATCAGGTAAGAAAATGGACTTGTTAGAATTTTAGAACTGGTATTGTAAGGAAATAGTGTGTGGATGACTCATTCTATCACTACATTGTAGTTCTCATCAGGTAAGAAAATGGACTTGTTAGAATTTTAGAACTGGTATTGTAAGGAAATAGTGTGTGAATAGTCATCACGAAAACATGCCTATATAATTTTGACCCCCTTAAACCCTACTTTTATATAGTAAAACTGGGGTATACAGGGGTATACATTATTTTTCTTATTTCTGTTCAAAAACATAGATTGTGGGTACTCGTTAGAACCGCCTCGACGAGGCGGTTCTAACGAGTACCCACAATCTATGTTTTGAGCAGAAATATGAAAAATATCAGAATTTTTATCTGAAATTTTTCATTTTTTTGGTGGTAAAATTTTCAATATATTTGAATAGGCGTGTATTCGTAATGTTAGGGTAACTATGGTATTCAAACAGCAAAGATCCAGTCCAGCCTGTGCTTGTATGCAGACTGCGCAGTGTCTTCTTTATTCTCCTGTACAGTATGTCAGTTGTGAAGAATGTAAAGAACAGCATAGCTCTTGATAAGGCTGGGATGGGGTGGGTGGGGTGGGAGTGGGGGTATCCAGATAAATATTTTTCTTGCATCTCCTTGACAATATATGCGGGTACTCATTAGAATCATCTCACTGAGACACTTCCAGTGAGTACCCACAATGTACATTTTGGCAGAGAAATAATAAAAGTATAAAAACGTTTTGGTTGAAAAAAGAACAATTGTATCCAAACCAAGAAAGTTCCTACAGGCCCATTTGGATCTTTGCAACTGACTATGGTCCATTGTAGGAAAATCATTGTTTTTGCACAAGTGGGCAGTGAAGACTCATACTAGCTTGTGTATCAATACAGTCTGTCAAGGGTCTAAACCATTCACCTGGAATATATGAATGCAAGAAAAGGGCCCTTACGCATTATGAGAGCAACAAATGCCCGGACGAGCTCACCCAGTCTCATTATGACCTTGTTGCCGACTTACAGAAGCAATGCTTATTGTAGAGTTTAACTTATTTTAGACTGAATAAACTCCCCCACATTATATATTGGAAGAATCCAATTTCAATTAAAGGTATGTCAGGCTATGTGGTTTAAATATACCTAGAAAAAAATGGCTCGACTGTTTGCAAACAGTGGCGACCCTTCTCAGACGCCGCGTTCTGCGGCGTCTGATCTAGGTCTGCATTGTTTGCCAATTACCCTTTTGGGGTCTCTTGACTAAAATGGGTTAATGATGGAGAAGACCCTAAAGGGGCTGCAATGATGTTCAGGCTGATCTGAGCCTTCACTGTTCATATATAGTATAATATCTCCATGATAACGTACACAGGGGATACACATCTGAATCACCATTGCAAAGCAATTCTAATGAATACCCACAATGTATGTTTCGAGGGAGAAAAAGCAAAAAAAAAATATTGCTGTTGGTTAAAAATGGAGAATTCCATAGCTCCAGATAAAAGGAGAATCCAGATGGATATTTTTTTCTTATTTCTCCACAAAAAAAAAAAAAAAAAAAAAAAAAAAAAAAAAACCCCAAAAAAACTAAAAAAAAAACAACAACAACAAAAAAAACAAAACCAACAAACATATGTTGTGGTACCCAGTAGAAGCATCTCCCTTTGGCGCTTCTGATGAGTACCCACAATATATATATATATATATATATATATATATATATATATATATATATATATATATATATATATATATATATATTATGGAAAAATAAGAAACATATCAATACCGTAATAACCCTAAGTATTTGGACAGATTGGCGCAAACAGTGTAGACCCAGATCAGATGCCGCATTCTGCGGCATCTGATCTGGATCTACACTGTTTGCCATACATACAGCAATATTTCAGACTCATCAACAGGTAGTAGAATGGATTTGTTCAAATTTTAGGACAAGTATGGTAAGTAGATAAGGTGTCCCAATACTTAGGGTAAAAACGGTGCATTTTAGTTGAAAAACGTGCTTTAACGTGTTGAGTAATGGAATTTTCAGGAGAAGTGAAGTTTGATCTTCACAGAATGTGTACATAGGGACAATGACAATCCTAGCCAGGTAGAATGCTGCTCTGGATCAAACTGGTTTGGAAAATATTCTGGTTCCCAATCCACAGTGGACCATGTATCCCAGGGTACCCTTTGCTGGACTCCAGCTCATTGATCAGTTTGCCTCATCATGTGAAATGGTTGCTTAACACATAAGCAAACAGTGAAAGCCCAGATCAGCCTGCACACAGAGGTCAAGAAAAGCTGCATCTTTCAAACCAAAGTACTGATATTTTTCAGATTTCTCCATAAAAGCATAGATTTTGGGCATCCAGTAGAATTGCCTAAGGGGACTGTACACTTGATAGAATTTTCACCATTTTTACAAGGGAGACAACTCCCGTGACGTCCTGGTTGCTCTTCTGCACTGATAATCCCTTCTGAAAAGGTCTACTCTTAAAGGAAAGAATTGGATCCCAAAGGGATCAAATTCTTTCTTTAGAGTAGACGCCTTACAAAAATGGAGGGAAACCAGATGTAACAGAATTGTCTCCCCTGATAGTGTAGCAGTTTCCCTTACTTCCCATTCACTGATGCAATTCTAATGAGTAGTCAATGGAATTGCCACACTGAGGCCATGCTAATGAGCACATAACAGCATATAAACTGCAATATGAGATAGCATACCTTCAGGCATGTCCACCAGCAAAAACTCAGAGCAGTCTGAACAATAGAACCATCTGATCAGAGTCTTGACTATCAACCTGAAGATACTAGATCCTCGGCTATCTAAAAGGACGTAATGCTTGGCAAAGACTGATCAGACTTCACAGACGTTTCTAGATTCAATGAGCACATCCCGAAAGAAACGCTGTCTCACGTTACAGTTCATTTTTTTCATGGAGAAATAAGAAGAACATGATGCTTAACGCACGAAAAGGGCCCGTATGTAATTTGCGGACAACGCAGGCCCTGATAAGCCTGCGCATTCGCGCAGGCTGATCTGGGCCTTCGTTGTCCGCTAACAGAATCAATAGATACTGTAGTATATGTCGACGAACAGAGAATGTCCAGATTAGACTGCATAGATGCGCATGCTCAACTAGGCCTTCGCTGTTCGCATATGGCATAAGGGCCTTTTCTCTACGTTGCGCATCATATATTTAAAATCAGGTCTGGATAAGAGGTGGCATCCAGAAATTATTTTTCTTATTTTTCCATGAAAACATATGTTGTGGGTACTCATTAGAAGTGTCTCATCCAGATAGTATTTTCTTATTTCTCCATGAAAACATATGTTGTGGGTACTCATTAGAAGTGTCTCATCCAGATAGCATTTTCTTATTTCTCCATGAAAACATGTGTTGTGGGTACTCATTAGAAGTGTCTCATCCAGATGGTATTTTCTTATTTCTCCATGAAAACATATGTTGTGGGTACACATTAGAAGTGCCTCAATGAAGCACTTCTAATGAGTACCCTCAACATTTGTTTCTGTGGAAGAATAAGACAAAATATCAATACTTTTTGGTTGAGAAAAAGTTCTGGAGTTATTTATTTGCATACCATTCAAATCTGGAACTCTACTATCTGGTCCAAAACTTGGCTTTTGGTCAATACATTCCAAACAATGACAACCCTTTTCGGATTTCTGATGTACATAAACTAATCTGGGCTTTTATAGTTCCCATATGCATCAAGCTCCAATTATACATGACACAGCTAATTTAAAATCACACTAAAGCATAATCTCTTTCATATCAAGAATGCCGATTTACACATTTTCAATTTTACTACATTTGCAACCATACATCGACAAGCATTTTTTCTCGAATAAATTTGGGGCCTTTTAGGGGAAATGATATTCTTTCATATGTAAATAGGAAAGCTTCAGACCAATTGAACATGTCCAAAATCTTGTCAGCATCTTCACTGCTCACTATGAGTCATGGTATGCAAAAACTTGTCACATGCGGACAGAGAAGGCCAAGATCGGTCCATTTGTCTGTACAGGCGTATCAGGGCCTTCACTGTCTGCCCACAGAATCTTTGGGTTGTGTAGAATGTTTTTAACCTTTAAAGCACCAAGTAAAATCATAGCAGACACCACTTTTATTTTTTAATTTAAATTGTATTTTTTTCAGAGAAAATAAGGCATGACATTTCATGTGAATCATCTACAAAGTCCCAATCACAACTGCATCAGACATTTGTATTCTTTGTTTTAATTTTTAGAAAAAAAAATAAGCTTGACATTTCATGTGAAGGCAGATGATTCACATGAAATGTCAAGCCTTAATTTTTCTAAAATAAGAATGATGCCTTGGCAGAGGATTCACATGAAATGTCAAGCCTTATTTTTTTTTTCTAAAAAATAAACAAAATAATAAAAATGTCTGATACAGATGTGATTGGGCCTTTAAGGGTTAACTGAAGTAAAGACCCTGCTAGGGTTGCAGATATGCAGGACGATATGAATCTTCACATTCTGCATAAAATACTCTTTTTCACTTGACATGACTCATAAATTGTGTAGATGAGCAGTGACGAGCATGTGCAAATGTTGTTCAGACTGGTCTGTCTTAGCTGATTACATATGGGAAGGTGTCGGTTTTTACCCAGTGCTTTCTTCCATTAGTTTTAAAGTGGATACACATTCCAAGGGAGGTCACTACACAATGTGCCTTAAAATATTTGCCTCCTGCTCAAAATGGGGCTCCTCTTAAAGGAATAAATTTGCTCTCCTGGGAGCAAATTCTTTCCTTTAAGAATAGCTGCTTTTGAAAAATGGATTCATATAACAGGACATCTAATTCACATATGCTGGAATGACCTCCCTTTTTGAAGAGAGGCAAAAATATTCCGCTTAGAGTGCTCTCCCTTTAAGATGTATTATCCATTCAGTTTGAATTTTACGACAGAACAGCTGAAGTGTAACAATATACAAATGAAATGGATGATATTAACTTGTTATCGAGTTCTTTCCATGTAGAAACCGTATTTACCCTAAATATTGTGACACCTTATTTACTTGCCATACTTATCCTAAAATCTAAAATAGTCTATTCTACTGCCTGTTGATGTGTTTAAAATAGTTTAAAATAGTGCTGAATGTATGGCAAACAGTGTAGACCCTTATCAGACGCCGCATCTGCGGCGTCTGATCTTGGTCTACACTCTCTGCAAGGGCTATGTACCGATACTTAGGGTTATTCCGGTGGTATAAGAGAATTGTTTGTTTGCAGTGGTGATGCAGTTGTGTAACTTGGTGACTATAGACATTTATACCTGTATTTGAAATGGTTTACTAAAACATAAAACACTGCTTGTTTATCAAACTATTCTCAGAGATTTCTTTGTGAAGTTTTCACCAGAATCTATTAACCCTTAAAGTGCTAATCAAAACAGCACCAGACAACATTTTGAAAACTTTTTTTTTTTTTCACAGAAAATAAGTCTTGACATTTCATGTGAATCATCTGCAAAGCACAACGAATTTTCTACGAAATAAAAAAAAAAAAAAAAAATGTCTGCTACAAATTTTGCTTTGCGCTTTAAGAGTTAAGGGGGAATGATACACTTTCAGGGGAGACAACTGTCAGACTTGTTTTTACCTCCCTGAAAAGAGGTTTTACTATAAAAGGAAAGAATTTGCTCCCCATGGGAGCAAATTCTTTTCTTTGGCAGTCCTCTTATCTAGAAGTACTGTATTTTCCCTGGATATTGGGACGCCTTACCCAGTGAGCATATGACATTTATACAACGTCGTCTCAACGTCGAAGCAACGTCATGACGTTGTATCGACGTTGAGACGACGTTGTATAGACGTTATGTGCTTGCTGGGAATTATTTTCTCACCATATTTGTCCTAAACTTTGAAAAGGTCCGTTTTATTATCTCTTACTGTGTCTAAAGATGGCTGGACTGAGGGGCAAACAGTGTAAACCGTGATCAGATGCCACATTCTGCGGCGTACGATCTAGGTCTACACTGTTTGCTCATTCCTATCTGTCCCCTGTTCCATCACTTAGGATTATGACAGAATGTATTATTCGCCATTTGTACTGTCCTGAAGTGCTCCTGCTGACAACCTACTGAGATGGAATAGCGAAAAAAATGAGTAACATTTACAGTAAAAGAAAATTGATATACCTGGAGATTTTCTACCAATTTTCAAAGGGAGACAACTTTTGAAGCGAGGAATTTTGTTCCCAAGTTCTTGAATCCTTTCAAAAAGGGGACTGCTCTTGAAGGGAAAAACTGCTCCTAGAGGCACTTGAAGAGAAGCCCACACTGAGAAGGGAGATAAACACCAATACCATAATGTCAGAATCATTTCCCTTCTCTTGAATGTATATACATCCCCTTGATGAATCAAAACATAAAACGGCTTTCTTTTTTTTTAAAAAATAACCACACATGAACGAATTAACTACTGAATTACTATGTCTATACATAATAACCCTGTTGTGCCTACAACTCGGCTACAACTGTTTCCTCTGGTTTCTCTCCACATAATGCTCAGTAAAACCTGGGAACCAGTGGACAAGGGTGCTTATTTAAAGGAACAGCAAACTGTCATCTGGTTTCTCTCCATATAATGCCAAGCAAAGCCTGAGAACCAGTGGACAAGGGTACTTACCTAAAGGAACAGCAAATTGCCTTTGGTTTCTCTCTACATAATGACAAGCTAAACCTGGGAACCAGTGGACAAGGGGGCTGATCTAAAGGAACAGCAAATTGTTAATCTCCTCATAATGCCATGCAAACCCTACAAACCAGTGGATTTGGTGGGGGGAGGGCGGGGATGGGGGGATGAAAGTGGAGACGGGGGGTGTTACCTAAAGAACAGCAAATTGTACCTGCCCATGGCCCATTAAGCTTCATTAGCTTAACCCATTTAAACCTAGAGTCCCATAAAAACATAAGCAAACAGTGTAGACCCAGATCAGACGCCGCAGAACGCGGCGTCTGATTAGGGTCTTCACTGTTTGCATTTAGTTCAGAAATTCCTACAAAACATGGTAATAGTTAAAACTAACCAGACACCCCTATATAGGAAATGAACCTGTCCAAAGAGTTGAGGTAGAAGAGTCCACTCGGAATAAATGGGTTAACAAATACATGAGCCAAGATATCAGAAAATGCACCTTCGAACACGTGCGCCCACTGGAGAATCAAATCAGCCTGCACACCAGTGCAGTCTGATCAGTCTTTGTTGTCCGCACGAAGAAACTTTGCCCAGTGAAGATTCAGATCAGACTGCGTAAATGCGCAGACCGATTTGAATCTTTGCCGGGCGCACATGTCCGAAGGTATGTTTTCTAACATCGTGGTTCACATGTACTTTTATTACAGTGAACCATCGTTACAACGACAGCATTTGTTAACAAAGATGTTGCCATTAAAATGAATTTTCTTTTGTGAAGAATCCTTAATGGGCAGAATGATATGTACGAAAGACTTTGTTTTATTCTTGTTTCCTCACAGAACATATGTTTTAGATATTTATTAGATTTATTAGA
Source organism: Anodontia alba (assembly GCA_964016985.1). Lineage (NCBI taxonomy): Eukaryota > Metazoa > Mollusca > Bivalvia > Lucinida > Lucinidae > Anodontia > Anodontia alba. The sequence continues at coordinate 112,669,429 of OZ024827.1, read as the reverse complement.
TTCTAACAAATATCTAAAACATATGTTGCTTGATGTTTAATTGCAATGCTCTTGCCTAATGTCTCATTAACTGTCACCTCTTAAGCGAAGGTTTCGTGACATTCAAATTATCATTATAACGAATTTTGTCGTTCTAACGAGTGTCGGTGTAACGAGGGTTGACTGTATAAGCAACCTGGACATGTAATAATTTACACCAATTGAAATTAAATACACTGACAGTTTTTATGAAAACAAAATGCAACTGAGCAGGGGCACAGCATTTCCTACAAGACTGCATGTGCACCCAGGGGAGACTCAGATCAGCCTATGCATCTATGCAATCTGATCAGAGTCTCTGCAGGGCACTCTGTGAGTAGCCAAGGATCCAAATTTAAGCGTCTTCAGGTGGAAAATGAAGACTTAAATCAGGCTACGCGTTTGCACAGGCTGATCCAAGACTTCGCTGGGCGCACATGCAATCTTGCCAGAATCGCGGAGCCCTGGCTCAGTTAGCTTTTGACAGAAAAAAAAAAATACTCGTATTTTCGCATTAAGATATCTGTATATCTAATTTTTTTTTTTTATGATATATTTAGTGTCACATAACCTAAGGTGAATGGAAACACCTGAAAGATTTTGCTGCAGTTCTGCAAAGGGAGACAGCAGCTGCTGTTGGAGAGATGAAGTTATCTCCGTTTTATTTGAAACCTTTCAAAATTGCGAGCTAATCTTAAAGAAAAGAATCTGCTCCCAGAAGGCCAGAGGAAGCAAATTCTTTCCTTTAAGTGTAGCATCCAGTAAGAAAGGAGATAATCATTTTCATATCAGAGTTACTTCCCTTGGCGGCCTGTTTGTTCACCATAACATCTTCATTAAACTAACACCGCTTTGACAAGTGGACCCATATGACATGGGACCTGCACTGGGAGAACTAATATTGTTCACTTACGCAAAGAGATTAACCATTTCACCCCCGAGTTTCTGAAGTGGTCTTTCCATCTCTGAATCTGGTCAGAACCATTGTTCCTAATAGGGGTCTCGGTCAAAAATCAAAACAGAATGGCAAGCAGTGTAGATCGAGATGAGATGGCTCATTATGAGCAATCTCATCTGGATCTACACTGTTTGCTGTTGTTGTTGTGGTAGTTTGGACTGGGGGCTGAAAGACTTACTGAGACTGTCTTGTTCAAAGGATCGTTAGCTTAACAAAATTGTGAAATTTAAGTAATGTTAAATATTGAAATATAAAAAAATATATATATAATGATTTTTTTATGGAAAAATGTGGGTAGCCGTCTCATTTTTTTTTAAAATAAAAATATCAGTGTATTTAATTTTTTGTTTTAAATTGTTAAATGAAACTGTTGGCTTTATGATTTCATTAAAAGTAATAATGCTTTGGAAAACTAGGCCCTGAATGAGATGATTTCCTTGAAATGTCAGTTCCTATTTTCAGGTAAAATATAAGGAACATATAATGAAATATTATATGCTAATGTTTAAATGCATGAGGTTAAAGGCTTACGCTTATAGAAGTCTGATAAACATCAAATCAGAGCACAGCAAAACATACAAAATGCAAGTCTTGAACTGTGACAAGCCAGGTCAGCCTGTAAAACATACAGTTATGGCCCAGTTGTTCAAAGCATTGTTAACTTATTAAAATTATTAAGTCAGCTTTGACATATAAGGTAAATGTTCTATAATTACGAACACTTTATTTCATACTTTTTTTTTGACTAAAATTTGCTTTTTATACAATGTCTTTTTCTTAAATTACTTAGTGGAATGGCAAAAAGTGCAGACCCAGAGCAGACGGCTCCTTGAGGAGCCGTCTGATCTGGGTCTACACTGTTTGCATATGCCATTTTGTCAGAGCATTTAGGGTACGAAATTTTAGGATATTTACCGTAATATTTTACATAAAACAATTTAAAGATACTGATATTTTTTATATGAAAATGTATGAAGCTTCTGTATTACATTCTTTTATTCAAAATATTAGTGTATTTTAAATTTTTATATTTTAGTATTTAATACCATGACGTCAGAGCTAACAGTACTTTAAACACATTATGAAAACATGCCTATTCAAATATACTGAAACTTTTACCACCAAACAATGAAAATTTTCAGATAAAAGATTCTGATATTTTTCATATTTCTACTCAAAACATAGGCTGTGGGTACTCAGAAGTGCCTCGTCGAGGCGGTTCTAACGAATACTCACAATCTGTTTTAGATTGTGTACTCGTTAGAACCGCCTCGATGAGGCGGTTCTAACGAATACCCACAATCTATGTTTTTGACAAGAAATAAGAAAAATAATGTATACCCCTGTAAACCCCAGTTTTACTATATAAAAGTGGGATTTAAAATTGGGGTCAAAATTGTATAGGCGTGTTTCGTGATGAGCTGGGCCGCAATGGCCTGCTGTAGGGTTTGCTGTGCCTAGTTCAAATATTGCACTATTTTAAAAATCTGCCTATATCTCTAAATGAGAATCTGTACAACCAAAAAGTATTGACAGTAATCTTATTTCTCCGCAGAAAGCGAACATTACGGTAATCATTAGATTTGTTCTACTGAGCGGATTCTAATGAGTAACCACAACATACGGTTTTTATGGAGAAACAAGAAACAGACTTATATCTGAAAAAAAAAAAAACATCACGAAAACATGCCTATATAATTTTGACCCCCTTAAACCCCACTTTTATATAGTAAAACTGGGGTTTACAGGGGTATACATTATTTTTCTTATTTCTGCTCAAAAACATAGATTGTGGGTACCCGAGGCGGTTCTAAAGAGTACCCACAATCTATGTTTTGAGCAGAAATATGAAAAATATCAGAGTTTTTTACCTGAAAAATTTCGGTTTTTGGAGGTGAAATTTTCTATATATTTGAATAGGCGAACTTTTGTAATGAAAAAAAAAAAAAAAAAAAAAAAAAAAAAAAAAAAACAAACAAATAAAAAAAACCCCTATAAACTACATTATTAATTATTAATTAACTACTTAATATATAGTATTCATACATGGAAATCTGCCCGTGCAATATCGGTGATGTTTCTTACTTCATACAATATACACAACTGACCTCCGCTTCATGCAGCTTGACCTCTGGCCAATACGATTCCCCTACCGTGTCGTATTGGCCCAGTTTCTGGTCTCAGTCTGCTGTATTGATACTTTTAATTAATAAAAATGTCTTTAATCAAGTGATATATTATTAGCCTCGTAACAGGTCCTCGGTAAGCTGTATTAGCCGGAGGCCAAAGGCCGGGGGCCAATACAGCTGACCTCGGACCTGTAACTGGGCCAATACGAAATCACGATTAATAACATAGTAATATTAACCCTAAATATTAAGATGGGTGTTCATGAGCAGTGATGTGGACCTAGACTAAAACGGCTTCAAAAGGAACAATTTGGTCAGGGTCTGAACTTTTTTACCATTTGTCTAGCACTTATTATGACGATTGGATACAGTCGGAAGATTTTCCACTATTCTTATAAGACAACTTTTATGACTGCCTATTTCCTTTTGCTTGCCCACTAGTCTTCGTTTGAAAAAGATGTCTACTCTAAAAGGAAAGAATTTGCTCCCAAGGGGGAGCAAATTCTTTCCTTTTAGAGTGAACCGCTTTTCAGAAGGGAGGCAAAACATTTTTGACCGAGTTGCCTGCCTTGAACGTATATTATTACCCCTTACATGCATCACTGAGTGTCCGAATTTTGGGTATGTTTGGGTATGTTTTTGGGTATGTTTAGCGTTACAGAGTCCAAATATTTAGGGTAAAAATTACTAAAAAACACTATGGCAGACAGTGAAAAAGCACAGTAACTCTTTCATTCCTATAGACCAATATAAATAAATACCTTTTCAAAGAGTGCAGATCCAGATGAGAGCCGTCTCATCAGGATCTACACTGTTTGCCATACTATTATTGACTTTTGACTGAAACCCCTATTTGCAACAATGGATATGACCAAATTCGGAGATGGAAGAGTCCATTACATAAACTAAGGGGTGAATGGGTTAAAGCATTATGATTCACAATATGCAAGAAAAGCCTCTTATGCCATATGTAGGCAGTAAAGGCCCAGATCTCCCTATGCATTTGTGCAGGCTAATCAGGGCCATTGCTACTTGCTTAAAGAATCATTAGATACTGAAGAATACATTGACAAAAATTAAGGCCCTGATTACATTGAGAAAATAAGGAGGTCCTGAATGCATTGACCAATAGAGGAGGCCTTGACCAGAGTATATGGCAGTTTTGTATCTTTCAAAGTGTGATAATTTAGAGAGGTTATACTATATGTATAAGACGGTGAATTGGTGCCTCCACTTACCGTATTCGACCTAATTACCGCACTGTTGGATTTGCTTTTTCAAAATTACTGGGACAACTTGTAGTGAAATATATATCTACCTACTAAAAGTATGGTTTAAAAACAAGCTCAGTAACTGACATGTCTAATGGTGTTTATGCGATGTTTTTGTTTTTTTTTTTTCTGACTTTCTTTATGAAAGCATATGTTTTGGATACTCATTTTAATTGCATCGACAATTCAAATGGGTACCTACAACATATGCCTTTATAAAGAAGTAGGCAAAACGTGCACTGGCTGTAATCGAAGTATGGAATTGCTTGGCTGTGCGCTCATAAGGGTATGTGCGGTAATTAGGTCGAATACGGTCTGCCGAACTCTCATCAATTGCCTCTTGCCTGCAAGAGCCACTTCTCTGACCACCCCCCTCCCCCCAAAGTGCTATTTTGCTGTAGTGTAACCCATGTCATAGCTCCAGATAAGGTGTTTGTTTTTTTTCAGCCATAAACTAATTTCAGTTTTCATATTTCTCCATGAAAAATTATGTTGTGATACTCATTTGAAGCACCTCGGCGAGTTGCTTCTAATGAATACACACAACATATGTTTTCATGGAGAAATAAGAAAAATACTTTGTAGATACCCCTTCTTATCTGGAGTTATTCCTCTGCATAATATTCACCTCCCTAGTACAGCCAATTTTAAGTAATCCTGTGGGTGGCTATTGCACTTCGTTCCTGTGACATGTAATTGCATGTAATAAGATACCTTTTCATGTTACTAGATCCAGCATTTTAGTGTACAGTCGAACTGCAAAGGCTCGAACATCTTTGGGACCATGGAGATTTATTCTAGGCATAAGTAGTTCGAGCCACTGAGTGTAATCACAGCGCCAGTTCAGATGGCAAATGGAAATATTTAAGGGATGCCTTTTGATCTTCTATAAAATAACGTTATGTTAAGTGTAATCATTAGAATCGCCCCGTTGAGGCAATTCTAATAAGTACACACAACATACATGTTTACGATAAAATAAGAAAAAATCTTCTTGAGCTAGTGGAAGAATTTCCTAGGGATCAAAAATGAGTTCGAATTATCCACGGTAAACGAACCATCCGTGTTCGAGTTATTGAGGTTTTATTGTGCTAAAGCACATTTTTGCGTGACTACATGTCTAGCTATCGGATGTCCCAGTATTTTTTGGATTAATATGTAAATTGTCTGATTTTCTTGAAAATAGCTGACAGCTGGCAATTTTAATTAAATATCAAGACCTGTTTTGTCAGAGTTGAGATAGCATGATTAAAGCAAAGAAAGTGTAACAACAACAACTACAAAAATAAGAAAGTCACAGAAGGAATTCTGAACAAAGCTGAGAACATTAAGTCTATGTGGTTTTTAAAGCAAAAATGAATACAATTTAACCATCACCACACTCTGGGCTAATTCAGCAGAAAACAAATTGATGATATTTTTCTTATTTTCGCAGTAAATAGGGTTTGTCCTTTCATGCGAATCGTCTCCTTTGCATCAAATGCTAAAGCCTATTTTCTGGTAAAAATAAGGGCAATACTTTAAAATATCATCTGCTGAAATTTTTACCCAGCATTCTAAGGGTTAAATAAATAAATACATCAAGAAAACATGCCTATATAATTTTGACCCCCTTAAATCCCATTTTTATAAAGTAAAACTGGGGTTTACAAGGGTATACATTATTTTTCTTATTTTTGCTAAAAATAGATTGTGAGTACTCGTTAGAACCACCTCGCGGAGGCAATTCTAACGAGTACCCACCATCTGTGTTTTGAGCAGTCATATGAAAAATATCAGATTTTTTTATCTGAAAATTTTCATTTCTAGGTAATAAAATTTTCAGTATATTTAAATAGGCATGTTTTCGTAATGCCTAGACAAATAAATAATATTGATATCCATGGCTGTTCAAACACCTTACTATTACGTAATATTGTTCTTGCAGTTTTTTTTTTTTTTTTTTTTTTTTTTCAGGGAACCATATTTACCCCCACCTCATCACCTTACCATACTTGTTCTAAAATTTGAACAAGTACAATTCACTACCCGATGTTGTATCTAAAAATTGCTGGATGAGTGGCAAACAGTGGAGACCCTGATGAGACGCCACATTCTGCGGCGTCTCATCTGGGTCTGCACTGTTTGTTCAGGCTTGTCAGTCCGAATACGTATGGTAAATACGGAGGTCATATTTATGACTTTGGGTCAAGTTCACAGGTATAAAACTCTGCACTCTGTCTGATTCCTGTTTACTCATTTATGCCTAGTAGACTCTTCCATCTCAACCCATTGGACAGTACCATTCCAATTGAAGGGGTGTCTGGTTGGTTTTCATTATTACAATGTTTTAGAGAAATTTCTGTATTAAATGCGAACAGTGAAGACCCTGATCAGACGCCGCATTCTGGGCGTCTGATGAGGGTCTGCACTGTTTGCCAACGTCCCTTTTATGGGACAGTAGGCTTAAATGGGCTAACCTTTAGGACTCTCTTGGCAGATTCACTCAACAACAAATTGATGACATTTTTCTCATTTTCTCAAACAATAAACTTTGATGACATTTCATGCAAATTGTTTTCTTAGGAGACAATCTGCTTGAAATGTCAAAGCCCATTTTCTGGGAAATATAGGAAAAATATTTCAAACTTTCATTTGCTGATTTTATTTTACCTATTATGCGAAGCATTAAAACTGTATAGAAAAAAAAAACATATTCATGATTTAATTTCATGCTTTAATGGTTACAACAAAAATGATGAAAATAAGTAGAGAACAGACATTTGTATAGTTACAATACTGTACTTATCCTGCATATTCAGAGGCTTTGACTCCCTACCATCATCACGAAAACATGCCTATATAATTTTAACCCCCATAAACCCCACTTTTATATAGTAAAATTGGGGTTTACAGGGGTATACATTATTTTTCTTATTTCTGCTCAAAACATAGATTGTGGGTACTCGTTAGAACCGCCTCATCGAGGCGGATCTAACGAGTACCTACAATCTATGTTTTGAGCAGAATTAAGAAAAATATCAGAATTTTTTCATCTGAAAATTTTCATTTTTTGGTGGTAAAATTCTCAATATATTTGAATAGGCGTGTTTTCGTAATGTATTGCAGCATCTTGCCACTTGATTATAATATGTTTTTTTATGCTCAATTTGTCCTGCTTATAAATCTCAAATTACTAACAACTGCAACTTTTCTGCTAAAGATAGCTAAGCATGAAAGGTTCTCTGTTAATAAATATGAAAATGCCAACAATTGTTGGCATTTTCGTATTTATTAGCAGAGAAAATTTCATGCTCAGCTGAGTTGAGCATGAAAAATGTTTTATAATCTCGGGCCTGGCTATGTTTAGCAGGAAAGAATTTGCAAATATTAGTAATTTGAGATTTATTAACAGGACAAATTTCATGCTCGGCTGAGTTGAGCATGAAAAAAGTTTTATAACATCGGGGCCTGGTCTGGTTATTGTTGCTCTAGTGTGTCTATCTGAATACTTAGGGTAAATATTGTATGTGAAAAATATCCCACCGAATGATGTAAAATGGATTAAAATATACCACTCAAAGGTTGAAACTTATCTTTGTTACATGTCAGAATGTGAAAAATATCCAATCAAATAATGTAAAATGGATCTATATACTGCAGACAAAGACTGAAGCTGTTCTTAGTTACATGTAGTCTGTATGTGAAAAATATCCAATCAAAATGATGTAAAATGGGTTCAATATACTGTACTCAAAGGTTGAAGCTGTTCTTTCTTTTATGTTGCCAGTATATGAAAAGTATCCAATCAAATGCTGTAAAATGGATTGGCTATTACACAAAAACCTCTTTATAACGCTATATCATGGCTCGTTATTGCAAAGTTTGGCTATAAAACAGTACAAAGAGGGACCAAAAAATATTGTATCCAAACAAAAATGCACAGATTATTTATACAGAAAAATGACCAATAATGGTAATTTTTGTATATAATCTATACATTTGTGTGAAACAAATGCATAGATTATATAGAAAAAATGACCAATTATGGTCATTTTTTCTATATAATCTATACATGTTTGTTTTACAAAAATATATAGATTCAATAGAAAAATGACCCTACATGGTTATTTTTATATAATCTATGCATTTTAAGATGATATTTTTTTCTGTATAATATAAACATTTTAGTTCGGGATACAAAATGGTTGTAAAGCCAACATGTTTTTTTTTTTTATGGTGAATTCCAGCAACAGTGTTATGAAGAGGTTGTGGTGTAATTGTAATTATCAAATGTGGACGCTGTTCTTTGTTATATGTAGTCATCATCCAATGTCTATAGTTCAAACAAATGAAATTACTCTATTCACTGTAAATATTTGGACATGTATACCTTAGGAAATAGCATAGACACATATCAAAGAAGCATTTCATGGTAATTTTTGGGTTGAATGTTTACAATCAATTCATAGTATACATACACCAAAATTCTCTTAGAGTTGTTGTCCACGTGTTTATCATGACCAATAATGAAATGAACACACGTGTTTGTACGAAATCCAGGTAACGGTTATTTATAGCCGCGCTATTTTTGTCGCTGTGACGTCAGAGTGCAGTGTAAAGAGGATTATCTGTAAAACCTGGACTGGGACATTGGCAAACAGTGCAGACCAAGATCAGACGCCGTAGAAAGCGGTCTCTGATCAGCGTCTGCACTATTTGCTTAAATTACTGGAAGTTAAGGGTTAAATAAAAAGGTCTTAAGTTCCCATTCAGGACCATGTTCCCAGCATACCGCCAGAGACAATCGACACACCATTGCTGTCAGTGCTTCGATCAGGGACTGACTAGAGTATATTTAGACACAGTGCTTAAAAGTCAAATAAGAATAAGTATGGTAAGGAATTAAAGTGTCTGACTATTAACTGGTTAGCATTTTCCATTACGAAAACATACCTATATAATATTGACCCAATTAAACCCCAATTTTATATAGTAAAACTGGGGTTTACAGGGGTATACATTAGTTTTCTTATTTCTGCTCAAACATAGATTGTGGGTACTTGTTAGAACCGCCTCGGCGAGGCGGTTCTAACGAGTATCCACAATCTATGTTTTGAGCAGAAATATGAAAAATATCAAAGTTTGTTTTATCTGAAACTTTTCAGTTTTTGGAGGTGAAATTTTCCATATATTTGAATAGGCGTGTTTTCGTAATGACAGCAAATTCAGCAGATGACAGATTGCGACATTTTCCTAAATTTTCCCCAGAAAATAGAGATTAACATTTCTTGCAAATTGTCTCCTAAGGTGAAAATTTGCAAGAAATGTTCATCCCTATTTTTTGGGAAATATAAGACAAATATCACCAACTTGTCATCTGAATTTGCTCTTAATATAAAGTGCTTAAATGTTAAGCAATTCCACAGTTGCTTGATAAGAGTCAGGCGAGTTATGTATATACCAGAGGACCTGTTTTACCGATTTTAGACTGAATAAACTCCCCCACACTATATATTGGAAGAGTCCCATTTTCAATTTTAGATATGTCAGGACTTGCGATTTAAATATTCCTAGAGAAAAAAAGGCTAAATTATTTGCAAACAGAGGAGACCCTGATCAGATGCTGCAGAATGCAGCATCTGATCAAGGTCTGCACTGTCTGCAATCACCATTTTTGGGGGTTTCCAGACTTAAATGGGTCAAGAAAGTACATTTGATGATGGCTCTGGGATGTTGTGGGCACTCAATACTCATTAGAAGCACTTTGGTTGTGAGTATGCATCAGAAGCGCCTCCATCACGAAAACATACCAATATAATTTTGACCCTCTTAAATCCCACCTTTATACAGTAAAGCTGGGGTTTACAGGGTATACATTATTTTTCTTATTTCTGCTCAGAAAACACAGATTGTGGGTACTCGTTAGAACCGCCTCATGTTTTGAGCAGATATGAAAACTACCAGAATGTTTCATCTGAAAGTTTTCATTTTTTTGGTGGTAAAATTCTCAATATATTTGAATAGACGTGTTTATGTAATGTCACTGAGAGGTACATCTATTTGACCACAACACCCGATGAGCTGCTTTTAATGAGTTCTCACTACATATGTTTTTATGGAGAAGTACCAAAACGTATCCCTGAGTTATCACCAAATACTTCTCCTTGGCCTTAACGCTCCCAGGGCTAATTCAGCAGACGACAATCGGGTGATATTTTTCTTATTTGTCCCAGAAAATAGGATTTGACATTTAATGCAAATTGTTTCCAAATCCTATGGAGACAATTTGCATAAAATGTCAAATTCTGTTTCCTGGGAAGAATAAGAAAAATATTTTAAAATGTCGTCTGTTGAAAATTTTACCTAGCGTGCTTAGCGTTAACAGATACTCAGCTATATAATATGAAAGTGGTCAGGAGGGAAGCAATCTTGTAATGCGTGTATGGTTAGTGAAGACCTGGATATGCCTCAGATATAGAATGGACAGCCATGTGAACCCTTAGAGCGCCAGTAACAGCTGACGCAGACGACGCTTTTAAATATATATATCGTCTGCTTGAAAGGTTAAAACTTATTACATATATACATTACACATATCCCGAAGAAAATTTTCCTGTACTGTGACAGTTTTGTTCTCAACGTGAACCATGGCTGTGACCTTGACCTCGTGATATTACGGGACAAACTGCTTACCAACAGACTAGTTCTTCGTGGTAAACAATGGCCTGTAGAAGTTGCTCGGGTTGTATGCCGCTCCCCCACCCCAAGGTCCCGGTTAATGACGTGTTGAGACTGACATCCTGATAACTTGTTTGACCTGTCTGTCTCTGATTCTACTCTCTGTCAACTATTTCTGCATCCTCCCAATCGATGACATGGCTAGTATTGGTCATGAACCCGGACCGGGGCTGGGGGCATACAACCTAAGCAACATCTACATGCCTTTGTTTACCACTAGGAACCAGTCTAATGGTATGCAGTCCAAGTCCCGTGACATCACGAGGTCAAGGTCACAGTTTGATGATGGTTCTCGATGGGAACCGAAACTGTCACAGCAAGAGAAAAAAGTTTCTTCGGAATATGTCTAATAAATATGTGGACAAATGTGACATTCTGACATTCGGTTCTGATGAACATAATCAGTGAATGTTAAGACCTTTTTCCTTGAAACAAAAAAAAACAACAAAAAACAAAAAAAAAAAAAAAAAAAAACAGAATGCAGTCTGCTACGATTTTGCATAGCGCTTTTACGGTTAAAATAGTTGTTTAACCCTTAAAGCGCCAAGAAAAACTGCATCTGAAAATGTCGTCTGTTTATGTCGTCTGCTGAATATTCTTGCAGACTTTTCAAACCTATTTTTTGCATACAGGCAAACAGTGTGGACCCTGATCAGACTGCTCCTAAAGGAGCAGTCTGATCTGGGTCCACACTGTTTGCAGAAGTGACTTTTAAAGTAACCAGCAGAAGACAAAGCAGACGACAAAAGTTGTGATTGGCGCTTTAAGGGTTAATATGTATTGTGTAGATAAGTGGTTGCTTTTTGGGAGATGGCTAATACTGGGAAGTGACCGTTAGTGGATAAACTGTCCCTTTTTTTTTACCCTGTAGACACACATAAGCATCACATACAAATAATTTTCTCACTTTTGTCAGATTCTGGAGGGTTACAGTGGGTACGAGGTCCCGACAACAGCGGAGCATAACATTGGAAAAAAGTCATGGGCAAACAGTGAAGGCATAGACCAGCCTGTGCATCCGCAGTCTGATCAGGGTTTCTCTGTTCGTTGACAGTCTCAAGTAGCTATTGATTCTGTCAGCGGACAACGAAGGCTCTGATCAGCCTGCGAATGCGCAGGCTGATCCGAGCCTTCGTTGTGCGCATAGGCGCAATGGCCAGCTTCTTGCGTCAAGCCACAATGTACGCTGGGCCATGAGGAGAAGGGTCTTTCTGGAAGCCAACAGCGAAGCCAAAGATAGAACTGTTCAGAGGTGCAGTTTGATTTGAATTTTTGCTGTTCTTAAAAGGATTCTAAAGTGTTCAATGATTCAGTGAGCGGAGTGCGCCGGATGGATCAGACTGAACAGATGCGCAGACTGACTTGGGTGTTCGCTGTCCACATATGCCCTGAAGACATATTTTCTCACGATGCGACTTGCATACGAAATGCGCAGACCCTAACTCAGTCTACACCGAAGCCTGATCAGGGTTTGCGTATGTCGTACACAGTTTGTGGCTTGTAGAATAAATGCAACCAGGGCACACATAAGCTCGCAAAGACCTCGCTTCAACGTCGCCGCAACGTCGTGAGGTTGCGGCGACGTCGAAACGACGTCTTTGCGCCTTGGTGTGTTCCTAGGGTGCATTTATTCTTGCGGAGTTGCGGCGACGTTGAAATGACGACATGTCGACGTTTAGTGCTTACTGGGCAGCCAGCGACGCTGATCTTCATGTACGCCGTTCGCACGTGCAAATCTATACCTTTAGGATAGTCGCAGCTCGTGCAACACTTGTCGTCATGTATAAATATGTTGTAGTCCAGACTGTGTGAAAGCTGAATAAACGGTATCACCAGACGGTTAAGGGGAATCGATACACTCTCAGGGGAGGTTACTCTTTCTAAATTGTTTTGCTTCCCTTCTGAAAGGGGTCTATCCTAAAAGGAAAGAATTTGCTCCCCCTGGGAGCAAATTCTTTCCTTTTAGGATAGACCCCTTTTTAGAGGGGAACTGGTGTGCATGAGAGCAAACAGGAAGTCACAAAAGTTGCCCCCCCCCCTTGTAAAAATGACCAAATATTCCCGGTGTATCCAGTCCCCTTAAATAAATATATAAAAACCTAGGATACAATCCAAATCAAGCGCTCGATCCACTCAGACTCCATAATGTACGTAAATAACGCAAACACGTTCTCAGACGACACGTATGAATGTTGAAACTCTTGACAGTTTATGCCACATAGATAATAAATAAGTAGACAACATCCTGCATGTGGTAAACAAACGTAAAGTTTAGTCATGTATGTTCTATCAATATCCTAACGACCTTTGACCCCGCTTATCGTCCAATGAACACAGCTCTTACATCCACACCACTTATATCAACGTTGGACGAAACTGCATTTTGGTCATACATCTGCAATTCTATAAATAGACACTGTAAGCTTCATATACATAAAACAACACTGTAAACATTCATTTTAAACACAAATATATGAATTCAGTGTCTTGGTAATTATGTTTCCATCACGGCGATTTTGGTTCTTATTCACAAGTTACACATTTCAAGGCCTTTTAGAAACGTTTACAAACGACAATATGAATACGCACGCCAGTGTTTGTGTCAATCACGACAATTCGCTGACTGTGTCACTGTTGCCAAGTGATGTGCCACTGTTGCTAAGTGACTGATGATCCAGTGAACATATAGGTCAAGGTCATAATGTCAAAACTTCTTTGACACCAGACTTTAGTCAAGGTCAACCGCAATGTTAATAATTAGGTCAACCTAGCACATACAAATGAGAGAGCATATCAAAATAATCACATACAGCCTTTTCATCCAAACACTCGACCTGATAGCCCTCCAGACAGAGGGCGCTTCATCACGCTAGTATAAGCCACACCCCCGAAGATTATTAGCAATTATTACATCCGTAACGGCATCGAAAACAAATTGTATGTTGTTTGTATCTGTTGCGCATGTCTGGTGGCAATATATTTCTTTCGTTGAACTTTTGTTCTTCGCCTCGAACTGAGCCTGAATATAAGCGGCAGCTTCCTCATATGTAGTCTTTCCTGAAAAAAAACAACAACAACAATATAAAATATAAAATTTAGCAGACTTTATCAACTTGGTACATATTCCGTCATTTTTAAAAGGCAGACAGCTTTTGGGACTTCATGTTTGCAGTTATGCATATGTCCCTTCTGAATGGGGTCTTCTCTAAAAGGAAAGAATTTGCTCCCACAGGGAGCAAATTCTTTCTTTTTAAAGAAGAACCCTTTTCAGAACAGAGGCAAAACAATTTGACAGTTATCTCCTCTTAAAGTACATTAACTCCCCTTGAACAACGAATCATAATATTCTGACAGCTTGTTGTCATAACCAGCACATAGTACATTGGTTTCGCATGACACTGAAAAGAGTAACAATAAAAAATACTAGTTCATTCGTGTTTGAATGAAAAAAACAACAACCTCAAATAATGACGATAATAATAATAATAATAATAATAATAATTTTAAACATTGCTACATCACATACATGGGTAATATATTACTATAATGATTGTTGTTGTAGTCAGTAGTAGTAGTAGGATTAAAATCTTCATTACTATTATTGCCATTCTTATACGACATCGCATCAACGTCGATGCAACGTCATGACGTAGCATCGACGTTTATGCAACATTGTTTTAACATTGTGTGTCCGCTGGGTGATTACTTCGGAAGCAATTACTTTTCCAATTAAATGAAGTTCTTTTGATTAGAAGTTCTTTTAATTAGAACTGAGCGCATGTTCGTTTACATTATCATTTGTATTGTTTTATGTACGGGAAAACACTGTGAAATGATCAGTATTCCTTAAACTAAACATGTAAAATGAAGCCTTGGTATAGGTAGTTACATATTTTACCACATTCTCTTTCAGTATTTTTGAAATACCTAAGCGCACAGTGCGGTAATTAGGTCGAAACCGGTATATATAGTAAGGACCAAAGGTGTCCGAATATTTAGGGTAAACTACAGTAGCAAGGCATCATAATCATGACCAACAGAAGAAAATATTATCAATATATCTTTCTATTACCATTTTGATGTGCATGCATGCTATTTTAAACCGTATTATTAATATTCTACTTTAAATTCTGTGCCATTTTCAGCTTTGTCTCATTACGACTACACGCCTATTCAACTATTCAAATATATTGAAAATTTTACAACCAAAAAAGGCAAATTTTCAGATAAAAAATTCTGATATTTTTCATATTCCTGGCCAAAACGTAGATTGTGGGTACTCGTTAGAGCCGCCTTGGCCAGGCGGTTCTGACGAGTACCCACAATCTATGTTGTTTTAGCAAAATAAGAAAAATAATGTATAACCCTGCAAACCCCAGTTTTACTATCCAAAAGTGGGGTTTAAGGGAGTCAAAATTATATAGGCGTGTTTTAGTGATGTGTGCGTCACACACATTGCCTTATACAGAGGGACACCGTCACAGGAAAATGTGCTGTATGTAGTATAGGATTTGGAATGCAAGCACCCCAGAATGAGTTAAAGTAGTTTCATTCTACACATCACGAAAACATACCTGTATAATTTTGACCCCCTTAAACCCCACTTTGATAAGTAAAACTGGGGTTTACAAGGGTATACATTATTTTTCTTATTTCTGCTCAAAAACATAGATTGTGGGTACTCGTTAGAACCGCCTCGCCGAGGCGGTTCTAACGAGTACCCACAATCTATGTTTTGAGCAGAAATATGAAAAATATCAGAATTTTTTATCTGAAAATTTTCATTTTGTGGTGGTAAAATTTTCAGTATATTTGAATAGGCGTGTTTTCGTAATGTATATACTCCAGAACTACTCCCGGCAAAAAATAATTCCGTAATGACGACGTAAATTTCAAGTGAAATTGTTTCAAATTATAACTTGGCAAAGAGGTCTTAAAGCAGATTTTTCGTTCTTAAATTCGTTTGTACAGTTCTGTCACCTAAGTATAGCACTGAAGGATCCTTGTTGATGTCCCTTACCAAGCATGCTTAGGCATACAGTGCAGTGAACGTTTTGATCAGGACATACACTGTTCACCAATCCGTCAGCACTTCAAAGCAAATCATCAGGTGGTCAAATAGGTTTGTTCAAGTTTGAGGAAAAGTACGGCAAGGCGTTAACATACAGTGCCCGGATGTTTGAGGTAATTACGCAGTCACCGAATCATCCGATCAGAGCACTGATAGCACTAATGGGTCGATTGTCTCCGCGTGTAGGCTGAGAAAATGGTCCTAAACGCGAATAAGACTACAGTCGAACCTCGTTATCTCGAACTGGCTTATTTCGAATTACCGCTTATCTCGAAGTGAAAATCTGGTCCCTGTTTTAACATGAAACTATGACAACAGGTAACAAAATAATGTGGAAAGGGGAGAAATTGCTCCTAAGGAGCAATTTCTCCTCTTTTCCACATTATTTTATATATATATTTCTAACTTCAGGAGTCAAATTACACATTCATTTGTTAAATGTGATTGTTCAATTTATTGTTTTCCTCACTCTCTCAACTCTGATATGTCGAGGTACGGATATCTCGAAGTATTTCAGTGAGTTCCTTGGAATTCGAGATAACGAGAGTCGACTGTATTTCATTTAACCGTTAACTTCGTGTAATTTACGCAAACAGTACAGATCCCGATTAAACGCCGAGTTCTGTGGCGTCTGATCTGGGTCTGCACTGTTTGCCAATTTTACAAATGTCCGTCCAGGTTTTTACAGATAACCTTCTATTAATAGTACTCTGACGTCACAGCGACAAGAATAGCGAGGCTATAAAAAAAAACCCTACCTGGAGTTCGCCTAACGCGCGGTTTGATTACATTGGTCAATGATAATCACGTGGACAACTACGGTAAGGAAATTTTGGCGTTTGTTTTCTATTGCTCGATTGTGAACAAAAATACCCAAAAAATGCTTCTAACGCCCTATATATGAATACCGTATTTACCCTAAATATTCGGACATCTTTACTTCTTACCATAATTTTCCTAAACTTTGAACAAATTTATTTTACATTTGCTACCAGGCAGTGCGTCTAAAAACTGCTATAGAGGGGCAAACAGTGCAGACCCTGATCAGACGCCGCATTTTGCGGCGTCTGATCAAGGTCTACACTGATTGCACAGGCCTGTCTGTTCAAAACCCTTCAAAAGGGTTGGTATGATAATTCAATGACAACTGGCGCCACGGAAATCAATATTTCATTTTTAACGCTTATTATGCTGGGAGACAACTTGCATGAACCCTCAAAGCCTGTTTTCTAGGGAAATATTTCATTATGTCGACTGCTGAAAACGTAACCCAACATGCTAAGCGTTGAATGCTTTCTGGTGTAGTTTTACACATTATTATTAGGATAATGATTAATTTTTTTTTTTTTTTTTTTTTTTTTTTTTTTTGATTCTGCGATATTTTCAGCTTTGTAAACTTTACTGACCAGTATTTTCGTAAGAAAATGTACCATACAGTTTTATGAACAAAATAGGAGGGGGAGGGGATGGGGGTGGGTGGGGGTTATCAAGAACAGGATGCAAAGCTTTGCAGTCTAATCAGGACAATGTGCTGACTGAAATAAGAAACAACTGGATACAGTCGATTCTCGTTATCTCGTATTCCAGGGGACTCTCTGAACTACTTCGAGATATCCGTACCTCGACATATCAGATTTGCAGAATTAAGGAAAAAATAATTCGAACAACCATATTTAACAAATATATATGTAAATGGACTTTTGAAGTTAGAGATATGTTGAAAATATTGTAGAAAAGAGGAGAAATTGCTCCTTAGGAGCAATTTCTCCTTTTTTCTACAATATTTTTTTTACCTGTTGTTAGATTTTCATACTTAGGCAGGGACCAGATTTTCACTTCGAGACAAGCGGTTATTCGAGATAAGCGAGGTCGAGATAACGAGAGTCAACTGTACTATACACTGTGCTGTGTAATGAGTTCGTAGGCTGTTCTTGGCTTCAGAATCAGAATCAGAATATTTTACTGGTGACACATCAATAGACATTCATTCACCAGGGCCAACGATTGCAAGACTAGTCTCTAGATCTCACAAGTGATGTGAATCTAGCGACAGAGTCCTCAAAACTTTCACAAGGGAGTGCATTCCAATCCCTAATGGTGTCCTGGAAGAAACTGTACTTGTAAATGTCAGTTCTACATTTAGCATATGGTACTTGAAATGCCATTGGATGCTGATTCCTACTGCCCCTATTTGGGGGTTGAAGGTTGTCACAAGATATACTCGCTCTACCTTTCAGACCTTTGAATAGCAATATGAGTTTACTACCTTTGCATCTCTTGTGAAGAGACTCCCACCCTACCTGTTCAAGAATGCTAGTCAATACTTCCAGTTTCAAAGTTGTAGTTTCCAGTCACAAACCTAGCTGCATGATTCTGAACCTTTTCTAATTCTTCCTGGACTACTATTCCATGTAGGTCCCAAACAGAACTAGCATACTCGAGGACTGGTCACACCAACCCCTTGTATGCCATTTCCTCAACATCTTGGGTGCACGACGATAGGTTAGTCTTAAGAAACCAAGAGTTCTGTTTGCTTTTGTGCAAACATTGCTTACATGAGTATTCCATTTCAAATCCTTAGAAACTGTCAAACCAAGGTATTTAATATTATTCACATTTTCGAGGACTTTCCCTCTAATGAGTAAACTGCATTGAACTTTTTTTATCCGTTTCCCAGTAAGCTACATAATGTTATATTTCACGGGCGGGGCTGAAATCTCATATCCCATTTCCTGGCCCGTTTGCCCAGTTGATCAATATCCTTTTGGAGTTTCAATGTGTTTTCAATGCTATCAATCTGACGATAGCAGACACAGTCATCAGCGAACAGACGAATCTCAGATTATAGTCCAACCGTATCATTTATATACAAGGAACACAACAGGGGACCGAGACCAGTGCCCTGCAGCACATCAGACAAGACAGGTGCCCATTGCGATTTTGCACCATTGACTACAACCCTTTGTTGCCTATTGCACAGAAATGAGTCAGTCCATTCTAAAGTTTTCCACTTATGCCATATCCATGGAGACTGCATTTCAGAAGTTCATGAGGAGGAGTGCGCAGCGTGATCTGAGTCTTCGCTGGGCGCACATGCAATCTTATAGGAAACGCTGTACCCAGTTGTTCAAAGCATCGTTAGCTTAACGAGCTCGTTAGTAGTCAAATTATAAACTGTTCTAGTAAGTACAATATCAAATTCACAGGTATTTTTGCTGAAAAAATGTGGGTAGCTTTTGCAAATTTTTTAAGCAAAAATATTAGCGTATATGCCATATTTAATGATCAAAGTTTTAACGATACGTAACTAACGACATCGTAAGTTTTGAACAACTGGGCCCTGGTCTTCATACAGAAATATTATGATTAAGGGGGAGAGAAACTGCTGGCTAGCTACTCTTTTCCATCAACATCAAACATGATACAAGTTTATTTTGCGTTTTTATTTTGCAAGGGCTCTACATGAGATGTCCGTGACTTAGACAAACATGACGGCGTGGAATTGATTATTCTTTCGAAACATGACATAATTAAGGGCGAAAACACACACACACGCACGCACGCACGCACACACACACCCACACACACACACGGCAAGCGAGCTTGAAAAGACTACAGAATTTGGCTCTCAAGGTGAACTGTTTTCTGGTAAATTATGGAGACTTGGAATGTTATTGATAGACTGTGAGAATCTTTCTGAACTGAAATACAAGTGTAAAATGCTGTTTTGAAAAAAAAAAAAAAAAAAAAAAATAAATAAATAAAATAGTGGTTTCCTTTTAAAATGTTTGAAATCCGAGCCTAAACCTCTTGACACGAATGGTTGGCATCTAAATAAGCGCATTTGTTCAGTGCAAGGTTATAAAAATCTAGTATGGGTTTTGGGGGTAGATAGAAAAATCCGTCCCGATGGTTACTGTCTGGCATCACAAGGCTAGCCGAGTGACGTCAGACTGTGATCCCGAGGGACGGATTTTTTCTATCTGTCCCTCACACCCATGATAGGTTCTTTTTCTTGCATACCTTTCATTTCTAAATGTGGGTTTTTGATATTGCTGCCACTTCGACTGCAGACGTCCGCCATATTCCGGTGATAATAGCGTGACCTTTAGTGACGTCATAACGTTCAATGACGTCAACCTTACCAATGACGTATCGTGACGGCCTATACCAGTGTATATCAAACCTTGAAAATTCTCGATTTTTATCTTTCCCAGCGGACGGATAAGGGTGTGTGAGATAAGATTTGCTAGCACGGGTGTAATGCGGAAATCCTTATCCGGTATGCAAGAAAATCGTCGTAATAACGTTTCGACGTCGCAGCGACGTCGAAGCAACGTTATTTTGATAATCTGTGTTTGCTGGGATCATCACGAAAACATGCCTATAGAATTTTGACCCCCTTTCACCCCACTTTTATGTAGTAAAACTGTGGTTTACAGGGGTATATATTATTATTTTTTTTATTTTTGCTCAAAAACATAGATTGTGGGTACTCGTTAGAACCGCCGAGGCGGTTCTAACGAGTACCCACAATCTATGTTTTGAGCAGAAATATGATAAACAGAATTTATTATCTGAAAATTTTCAGTTCTTGGAGGTGACATTTTCTATATATTTGAATAGGCGTGTTTTCATAATGTACAGATTTTTATTTGTTTCTACATACCAGTATACTCCGGGAAACACACAGTCAGCGCTGATTTCTTGATTTTTTCTTCAAAAAGATCTTTCTTGTTTAGAAACAGAATAATTGATGTGTCCGTAAACCATTTGTTGTTACAGATGGAATCAAATAATTTCAAACTTTCCTGCATTCGATTCTGAAAACAAGAGAACAAATTAGAAGGGGAAGACAGTACCGTAATTGTCCTTTAGTATTTGGTTAGAGCACACAGTGTAGACCCAGATCCTAAGGAGCAGTTTGATCAGGGCATCACGAAAACATACCTATATAATTTTGAACCTCATAAACCACACTTTTATATAGTAAAACTGGGGTTTACAGGGGTACACATTATTTGTTTTTTTAATTTTTGCTCAAAAATATAGATTGTGGGTATTCGTTAGAACCGCCTCGCTGAGGCGGTTCTAACGAATACCCATAATCTATGTTTTGAGCAGAAATATTAAAAAAATATCAAAGTTTTATCTGAAAATTTTCAGTTTTAGGAGGTGAAATTTTCTACATATTTGAATAGGTGTGTTTTGGTAATGGTCTCCTCTGTTTGTCATCCAGTAGTATACAAATAATTCTTAACATGATACAATACAAAAAAAGAGCGCTGACACCAATGCTTTTAGCAATGTTAATAGCATAGATATTTTATCACGAGTATTTGTAAAATTTGCTATACTTTTTGCTATAATCAAAGCACTGACAGCACTAATCAGTCAACTGTCTCTGAGTGTAGGCAGGGGAAATGGTCCTGAACTAGGACTTAGGACTGTTTCATTTAACCCTTAACTTCCTGTAGTGTAAGCAAACAGGGCAAACCCTGATCAGACGCCGCAGAACGCGGCGTCTGATCTGGGTCTGCACTGTTTGCCAATGTCCCAGACCAGGTTTTACAGATAACCCTCTTAACATTGCATTCTGTAGTCACAGCGACAAGAATAGCGCGGCTATAATTAACCGTTACCCACTGTCCTTTCGACGTCATTCGGAAAGACGTTTTTGCTTGGCGTTTTGTTTTAAATTAAAATATTTTGTTCTCATTGACCATAGATCAGAAACCATTTGTCTTTTTTGTTTCTGTTTCGTTCTCAAATATTTACTCTAAAATTAAATTTACGGCAATAAATTGGGCTGACGTGCAATTTCTATAGTAAAATAATTTTGTTTTTAATTTTTGTCTTAGAAAATATTGTTTGCTTTTCTTTGCAGAATTTGAATATTTGATGTTTCACAATAATATTGTGAAAATTTCAGAAAAAAATTGAACAAGCGGAACTTGTTAAAAATCTGCCTCCATGTTATCTATCCTACAGATTTTTGCATAATTTTCATTCATTTTTACTATGAGAAAAAGTGGAAATAGTTCATTTTTTAAAACCAATGACTAGAATAAAAATTTTTGTGCATAGGTAGTTACGACAAATGGTTTTGCATTAAATCATGACAAAAATTTGCAAATTTACCTCTTCTGTGTAATGCGCCAAGCAAAAAACGACTTTCCGAAAGATTCGGAAGCACAGTAGATTTCGTCTGACGCGCAGTTTGATAACATTGATCAATTATAATGACGTGGACAACTACCTTAAGGAAATGTTGGCGTTTGTATACTATGGTTCGATTGTAAACAATCGACCCAAAATGCTAAAATTCGCTATTAATATTGCTTAAAGCATAGCTGTCACCGGTGCTCCCTAATTTATTTGTATTGTATCCTAAGAAGAATTGCTCGTATACTATTTATCCCGTCAGTATGTTTACTCGTTACTTGTTAAGGTAGTTATGAAAAGGAATCCTGAGCAAACAGTGTAGATCCAGGTCAAACTGCTCCTAACGAGCAGTTTGATCTGGGTCTACACTATTTGCCATTTGTCAATATTTTAGACACATTATACGTAAACCATTTTCATGCTGAATAATTAAGATTCCACGCCCAATTCTAATTTTCAGCCAATCAGATTATTTGATCCAGATTGTTGATATAAATTAACATACTTAATGGCAGACAGTGCAGATCCAGATCAGTTTGCTTCTGAAGAAGCCAACTGATCTGGACCTACATTGTTTGCAAAGGCAGGACATATCCGGGTTCAGCAGGATTAGGGTTAAGCGATATATGGTAAAGTGGTAAGGGGAATGGATAAACGTTCCAAAGTGGCGGTTTCTATTCTAAGAAAGGATTTGCTTGAAAGAGAGCAAACTCTTTCCTGTATGAGTACCCTACAATAAGAAGGGAGACAAATGTGTCCATGTAAGAGTTATCTACCCTGCCAACTTGAAGGGGTATAATTCCTCTTAATATCTGTGATCTCGTCATTCGAGCAATATTTGTGATGCAATGTTTTTTTGTTTTTTTTTGTTGTTGTTTTTTTCTCGGGGAAAATGCACCCATCCCTTGCCTTCACCCCATCCCCGCTCACTAGAAAACACTACTTAAAATGTCTGTATACATGTTTGTATCTACAAAAATAAATTTTCGTGATATACATGGGGATTCATTAAGTCTCGTTCACTTACCATTTTCTTACTGACTGCTATTTTCTTCAAGATAAACGGACAAATGAAATAATCAGAGTTAAGTATTCTCAGTTTTTTTTCACTGATGGACAAAACCTGGTTACAATACTATGTAAAAAAACAGGAGTAAACGCTCCGATAAATGAAATGATTTTTTATTTTTAAGCCATGCAGTAAAGTGAGAAAGTAAGCGAGACAGCGGTGAAAAGTAAGTGGTTTTGCGGTTCCTAGTTCCTCCTACACAGGTATATTAAGAACCGAAAGAAGGGTTGCTTTTCTGTAGCTAATTTATAATCCTGTAATATTAATACTTATCCAATTTACTATACGTATTCGGAAAAACACTGTTCAAACAGTACAGACCCAGATCAGAAGCCGCATAATGCGGCGTCTGATCAGGGTCTACACTGTTTGTCACTTATCCATCTTTTTGTAAACATCCGAACAGTAGGTAAAATTGATTTGCTCAAAGTTTAGGACTATTAAGGTAGGTGATCGAAAACTTAAGGGAAATAGTACTAAATACAGTATCCATGACTACGTAACAATCCTGTTTGTCGTCTGTAGCAGTTTTGAAGTAAGCAGTTGTACTTACTGTAGTTTCATCTTCGTGTAGAACTTGGTCGTATTCGCTCATAGCCACACAAAATATTATGGCGGTTACATCTTCAAAACAATGTATCCATTTCTTTCTTTCTGACCTTTGACCACCTACATCGAATAATCTGAAAAAAAAGATAAGAAACATGTATTTTTTATTCAGACCAATTCAAGTGAAAAGGTATAAAGCCGGGCCATAGAGGTGAAAGGTTCACGTTTTAAATGAACACAGTTTTAAATCGCCAGACCACCAAACCCCCACCCTCGAGTTGGGATCGAACCCGCAACAGAGACTTCTTCTGAAACCAGCTGCTGAAGAGATTTGAACTTAGTTTGCGGGAGGGTGACCACTGTTGTCGTATGAACAGGCGATATTAGTGACACATTTGCAAGAATGGTGCTTAAAAATGCAGTTTTTTTCTGATTTTTTTTTTCTTTTAATTAGTGCTGCAAATACACAAAATAATATTTGTAGTACTCCAACTAAAGTTTTCATGAGTCATAACTCCAGGTGAAGTACTTTTCACCCTAAAAGTATTGATAACTTTCTTATGTCTCCACGAAAACATATGTTGTGGTACTCATTCGAAGCGCCTCACCGAGGCGCTTCGAATGAGTACCTACAACATATGTTTTCGTGGAGAAATAAGAAAAAAATATTTACTTGATACCCGCTTTAACTATGAATTCAGAAAGACATGGGTGTATGCCACATACAGATAGAGAAAGAGAAAAAAAAAAAAAAAAAAACAAAAAAAACATGATGTTTTCACCAAGCGGATCTCATCTTTTCTTTCCATGTATTGATAAAAATGGGAAACAGTATATAATTACGACTTAGTGTTCAATTGAACAATAAATCACTCATTCATAGAAAAATACTGTCCTTCATTCCAATGCACTCGTGCAGTTCACCAAGGCGAAATAAACAACGAAATGGTGCGCGAAAAAGACTGATAATGTGGTTTTACCGGAAGAGCTCTGTTTTAGTTAGGTTAACGCTTAGCATGCTGGGAAAAGCATTCAGCATACGACATTTTGAAATATTTTTCTTATTTTACCCAGAAAACAGGATTTGACATTTCATGCAAATTGTCTCCAATGGAGACAATTTGCATGAACTGTCAAAACCTGTTTTATGAGAAAAATCAGAAAAATGTCATCAATTTGTCGTCTGCTGAATTAGCCAAGAGGGTATGGTAAAGGTTAAAGTGGTTGTTATCATGGCTTGAACTATGACAGAAACTAATTGATGGTAAAAAAAATATTGAACACTATTTTTTAACCTAGAAAGAAACTTATTTTAGACTCACCTTTTAATTTACCATACTTTATTGAGCAAATGTAGCACTACTCGTAATATGTTATCAGATTATCAATAACACGCAACACATAGAAATGGACCCTTACGTCAAAGGCGGGGAACGAATGTCATGAGCATAATGATACTTTGTTGTTTAACGTCCCTTTCAACATTGTTTAAGTCATATCTAAACGATGGAAGGGTAATAATGAAAGTCTCTGTGCAATCAAGCAAAGTACAGGCATGGGCGACTGAATTCCGCCTCGAGCAGGATTCGAACCCGGGACATCTTGGTTCGAAGTCGGGAGCGTTAACTGCTCAGTCACCCAGACGCTTCGAATGCCAAGGTCAGCCCGCGCATCTGCGCAATCCGATCAGGGCCATCGTTTATAGAATCAGAGGATACTGTAGAGTGCATTGCAGGGGCGAATGATTTCTGAGGGGTGTGTGTGTGCGTGTATGTATGTGTGTGTTCGGGGGGTGGGGGGGGGGGGGAGGGGGGTCGATTTGATAATATTACCATACCCTGTATGTATTCGGACAAACATACCTTTAAGTCAGCAAACAGTGAAGATCCAGATCAGACGCCGCAGAACGCGGCGTCTGATCAGGGTCTAATCTGTTTGACACTCATCCAGCAATTTTACACATAATCATGGGTAGAAAATGGACTTGTTGAAGAGAAGTATAAGATAAAAAGTACCCAGCAGACACATGACGTCTATACAACGTCGCCTCAACGTCGATGCAACGTCATGACGTTGCATCGACGTTGAGACGACGTTGTATAAACGTCATGTGCCCACTGGGTAAGACGTGTGAATATTTAGGGTAAATACGGTATCCCAAATTTATCAAATTTATCCGAAAGTTTCCATACACATGAAATTTTGAGTCAAAGGTGATTCGACTGAACCCCCGCCCCCAACCCGAACCCCCTCTGAATCCGCCCCTGCATTGACAAACAGAGAAGGTGCAGATCAACCATCACTGTTCGAAACAATATAAGATCAGTTTTCATGCGTGGTGCACCAAATTCACATTAACCTGCCAGTTACCATTTTAACCTTTACCACTTTCTGGGCTAATTTAGCAGACGACAAATTGATGACATTTTTCTTATTTTCCCAGAAAACAGATTTTGACATTTCATGCCACTTGTCTGGGAAAAAATAAGAAAAATATTTTAAAATGTCGTCTGCTGAAAATTTTACCCACAGTGCTAAGCGTTTAAACTATGTCAATGCATAAATCTACATCTGCATATTTCAAATACATCTATGGTGTGACACTTGGCTTATACCCGTCATTCTGGTCAAGAAGTACATAAATAAATGGACCCAGTTGTTAAAAATCCTAACGAAGTTGTTAGCTAACGTGACATTAAAACTGAAATCTTGAAATGTGATAAATAATACATTGATATCTTTTGCTGAACATTACGAAAACACGCCTATTCAAATATATAGAAAATTTTATCTCCAAAAACTGAAAATTTTCAGATGAAAAACGCTGATATTTTTCCTATTTCTGCGCAAACATAGATTGCGGGTACTCGTTAGAACCGCCTCGACGAGGCGGTTCTAACGAGTACCACAATCTATGATTTTGAGCGGAAATAAGAAAAATATTATATATACCCCTGTAAACCCCAGTTTTACTATATAAAAGTGGGGTTTGAGGGGGTCAAAATTATATAGGCGTGTTTTCGTGATGAACATTGTGAAAAGCTGCTCACATTTTTGCAGCAAAAATATCAATGCATTTGAAAAGACCTTATCTACAATAGTTGATGAGTTTGTCATTAACTGACTCGTTAAGCTAACGATGCTTTGAACAACTGAGCCCAGGGAGCCAAGCTGCACAATCAGATAAGGGCCTGTGCTATACATCGTTGACTCTCGTTATCTCAAACACTGAAAACTCAAACTGTTGTTTAAATTAGACTAAACAAAGGAAAGCATTGGTTTAGTTTGCGATGTGTTTTTTTTCTGTCCAACTCTTTCATCTCAAACCAAAAATTCTGATCCTTTGACGTTTGAGATAATGAGAGTCAGCTGTATCTACAATATTCAATAATTCTGTGAGTGGGCAGCACGGCAATTAAAGGCCCTGCTCAGAATACGTGGGCGCACGGGCTGATCTGGATATTCGCTGCCCGCTGTTGTCCCAAAGGCACTTTTTCGTATAACGTGCCCATTACGAAAACACGCCTATTCAAATATATAGAAAATTTTATCTCCAAAAGCTGAAAATTTTCAGATAAAAAACTCAGATATTTTTTTATATTTCTGCACAAAACATAGATTGTGGGTACTCGTTAGAACCGCCTCGCGAGTACACACAAT
Organism: Anodontia alba; assembly: GCA_964016985.1. NCBI lineage: Eukaryota > Metazoa > Mollusca > Bivalvia > Lucinida > Lucinidae > Anodontia > Anodontia alba. Next base: position 112,641,819 of record OZ024827.1, on the reverse strand, counting down.
CTATGTTTTGAGCAGAAATAAGAAAAATAATGTATACCCCTGTAAACCCCAGTTTTACTATACAAAAGTGGGGTTTAAGGGGGTCAAAATTATATAGGTATGTTTTCGTGATGCTTGATGGTAAAAACTACAGAAGACACGAAACTTACTTAAAATTTAAATTTTTAAAAGAGAAATGAACTTCAACTATTCCCGTCGTCTTTACACGTGTTCGTAAAATATCTTGTTCGGTAGGCATGTATTCACTTCCTCCTAATCGATCAAGATCATCTAGGAAACTGAAAAGTACAAAATAATGTTATTCTATAACTGTATTTGTTCATATACGTCATCTGTCAGGTTCAGTAAAAACAAAAGTGAGATCTAAAGCAAACAACAATAATAATAAAACGTAGCCTTTTCCTTACATATGAAAATCCTGTTTTTACGATAACATTTGATAGCGGGGCGTGTACGACGCTGCTGCCGTCGAGGGCTTCCCAGGGGTTTGGGGAAGAAGGGAACATGCCAATTGTTTTCCAGAGAACAAAGGAACTTTGGCAAATACTTTAAGGGAACAGGGGAACGAAACTCATTTTGGGGAACAGGGAACATGGACACATTTTGAAAATCACTTTTAGGGAACAAGAGAACAAGGCCGATTATTTTTTAGAGAACAAGGGAACATGGATCCCCACTGGGAGGGCCTTACCGACGCTCACACCTGACGTAGACAATTTGTGAACCTAAATGGTGTTAAGGGAAACAGATTCACTCTAAAGGGAGGTAGCTCTATCAGAATCGTTTTGCGCCCTCTTGAAAAAGTGGTCTACTCTAAAAGATAAGAATTCGCTCCCCATGCATCACGAGAACACGCCTATATAATTTTAACCCCCTTAAACCCCACTTTTATATAATAAAACTGGGGTTTACAGGGGTATACATTAATTTTCTTATTTCTGCTCAAAAACATAGATTGTGTGTACTCGTTAGAACCGCCTCGGCGAGGCGGTTCTAACGAGTACTCACAATCTAGGTTTTGATCAGAAATATGAAAAATATCTGAATTTTTCATCTGAAAATTTTCATTTTTTGGTGGTTAAATTTTCAGCATGTTTGAATAGGCGTGTTTTCGTAATGGGGAGCGAATTCTTTCCTTTTAGAATAGATCTCCTCAGAAGGCAAAGGGAAAAGCAAACAGGAAGTCACAAAAGTTGTCTCCCTTGTAAAATGGAGAAAATCTATAAGTGTATCAGGTTACCTTCACGTTAACTTAGTACATGTATATAGTTGAATATACAAGTTGTAATGTCTAGCATACATTCGTTAAGCTAGATTAGCCAATTCAGCTACTGAATGAAATATTATCCTCAAAAGCTCCGTATTCCTCAAAAATAGACATTTTTTGTATCCAAGAAAGGTTTAATAAATTGATATATTGTATTAATACAATGCCTATGTCCCTTTTATGGGACGCAAGGCTTAAATGGGTTAATATAAAATGGTAAGGCACAACAACACAGTTGCATTAACCGACGTACAAACAGAGAACTGCAACATAGGAACCAACTTGGAACAATCAGCACAAACTCTTACTTTACTCGATCGAAACCTCACCCCTGCCTCCTGAAGCAGGTCCGGACATTAAGCAGGTCCGAACATAAACACAAATATATAAATATATAAAACAAATGAATGTGCAAGCAGAAAGAAAATAGGAAGCATTTTGGACAGACATGGAAGAAGTTGACCACAATGTTAACATGACAAAATTGACCACAATAAATGCAAGCATGACAAAACAAAACATGTCCGGCAAAGGAGTCGGTATACATAAAAATGTTCCTCTCCTACCAGTCGGATAGAAACCCACGAAGTTTGCAGTGTTACGAACCGGATAAGATACATTTTTGAGCCAGCGCACGACAAAACCTAGAACAAGACTTGTGCGACCAGCGAAGACTCAGATCAGCCTGCGATGTGATCAGTCTCCGCTGATCGCATATGCCTTCTACAGCCTCCGGGCTATCCAAAGAGGGATGAACGAAAACCTTTGCCATACTGGGTGGATACTCTATATATAGGCTGATCTTAGTCTTAGCTGGTTATACAGGTCTTATTGTAGGTTTTGTCGTGCGCTGGCTTTCATTCCAATAATATGAGCCACGCCATGGAAAATCAAAGTACTGACAGAACTGGTGGGTCGATTGTCTGGGTCGACTGTCTCTGGGAAAATGGTCCTGAACGAGAATTAAAGACTGTTTCATTTAACCCTTAACTTCCTGTAATTTAAGCAAACAGTGCAGACCCTGATCAGACGTTCTGCGGCGTCTGATCCCTGATCCCAGCTAGCATTCTTTATAAATCTATAGCGGGCCGTTATCGGCCCGTCAGCTACCCTGACGGGCCGATAACGGCCCGCTGTAGATTTATAAAGAATGCTTACTGGGAGCTGGGTTTGCATCGTTTGCCAATGTCCCAGTCAAGGTTTTACAGATAACCTTCTTTACACTGCACCCTGACGTCATAGCGACAAGAATAGCGCGGCTGTAAATAACCGTTACCTGGCTTTCGTCCAACACGTGGGCAACTACCTTAAGGAAATTTTGGCGTTTGTATACTACGGCTCGATTGTAATCAATCGACCTAATTTCCGTTAATAATACGCAAATAGCACAGGTTCCTAACACAAAACACAAAGTCACATATAGGCTTTTATAGGGTAAGGATGTTTGAATTCTGCGTTTATAATTTGTTACTAGATGCCGTGTTTTGATTTTTGAGTTTAATGTTTTGAGTTTTCGCTTTTGTGTTCTGTGTTGCGTCTTTTGGCATGTGCGTTTTGCCTTTTAAAGGGTTCGATAAAAGTACATACAAGAAAGTTAGGTAAAACAGAAAAAATGTTTGTTATTTTTTTTTAGCATTTTATATGCTACACTATAAGAAATACCTGTAATTGTACGGTTAAGTTACTGATCATGCGTTGCCAGTACCTTGGCGGTTACTTTAAAAAATCAAGACACGGAAGTTGAAGTTACAAACACGAAACACCCAACACAATGTCACATATAGGCTTCTGTAGCTGTCATCTTATCTTGAGGTTCAATATCCACAATATTCTGATGAATGTGGTTTTGCAAAACTCAATTCTAAGAGTAAACGCGATCGCAATGTCACATTTGTACTTAGAAACGTTTAAGTTTACCATTCAAGAACAAAATGTATTACCGTATTTCTCATAAATTACTATTAGGTCGACATACCAAAAGCAGTAACAGGAACAACCCTTGAGGTCAATGATAAAACTAAAAGTTGCTGAAGTATCACGGTTTCTGAACTAAACAAGCTAATTTCGGCTAATTACATCAGGAAAACATGCCTATATAATTTTGAACCCCTTAAACCCAACTTTTATGTAGTAAAACTGGGGATTACAGGGGTGTACATTATTTTTTATTATTTCTGCTTAATAACATAGACTGTGGCGAGGCGGTTCTAACGAGTACCCACAATCTATGCTTTGAACAGAAATATGAAGAATATCAGATTTTTTTTATCTAAAAATTTTCAATTTTTGTGGTAAATTATTAAGTATATTTGAATAGGCATTTTCTCGTAATGGGCCTCATCAGTGACCCTCATATAAAACCTTAAAACTGCCAAGTGTGAACAGCGCAGGCTCTGACCAGACTACATGAAAAACGCTATATAGATTTCAATATAATTTAATGGTTATGTGCGAACAGTGCCGTCCTGAACAGCCCTGGGCGAATGCGCAGGCCGATCTGGGACTTCCTAGTCGCGTCAGGCTCGCACATGTTTCTTGTGCCCCTGTTTTCTTAGGTCGATTGTTTACAATCGAGCCATAGTATACAAACGCCAACATTTCCTTAAGGTTGTTGTCCACGTGATTATCATTGACCAATGAAATTCAACCACGCGTTTGTACAAAATCCAGGTAACGGTTATTTACAGCCGAGCTATTCTTATCGCTGTGACGTCGGAGTGCCGTGTAAAGAGGGTTATCTGTAAAACCATGACTGGGATAGTGGCAAACAGTGCAGACCCAGATCAGACGCCACAGAACGCGGCGTTTGTTCAGGGTCTGCATTGTTTGCTTAAAATACAGGAAGTTAAGGGTTAAATGAAACAATCTTAAGTTCCCGTTCCGGACCATTTACCCAGTTAACACTAAGAGACAATCGAAACACCAGTGCTCTCAGTGCTTTGATTTTTGTAAATGTACCGTATTTATCCTAACTATTGGGACACCTCAACTCCTAACCATACTTTTATTTTATTGACATATGAGCAGTCCATTTTACTGCCAGTTGATGTGTCTAAAATATTGCTGAATGAGTGGCAAACAGTGTAGATCCTGATCAGACGCCGCGTTCTGCGGCGTCTGATCTGGGTCGACACTGTTTGCTCAGGCCTGCCTGTCCCAATACTTAGGATTATGGCGGTCCTTCTTTTATTGTTTTGTGGTTTTAAGGAAGTGGACACACTTTCAAGGTAGGCAACCCTATCAAAATTGTTTTGGCCTTCCGTCTAAAGAGATGTCTCATTTAAAAAAGAAAAAAAGAAAAAAAGAAACCTTTTTGCTGCATGTGGGAGCATTTATTCCTTTTATAGTACATTCCTTAACAGACGGGGCTTGGAATGCAGAAAAACAAAAGCCAAAAGTAAAAAAAGTTGCCTTCCTTGTAAAAATAGCCAAAACTCTGCCAAGGTAAAAGGATACACCTGGAAGATTTTCAGCCATTTTCGCAAGAGAGAGACAACTTTTGCGACTTCCTGTTTGATTTCCTGTTCACCAAGCCCTTTCAGAAAAGGAGTCAACTCCAAAAAGAAAGGGAGCGAATTGTGTCCTTTTAGAGTGAACCCCATTTCAAAAGGGTATTTTTAAAGTAGACCATCTTTCTGAAAAAGAATCTACTCTTAAAGGAAAGAATTCGCTCCCAAGGGAGCAAATTCTTTCTTTTTAGAGTAGATCTTTTTCAGAAGGAAGGCGAAACGAGTTTCAAATGGGTATCTTCCCTAAAAAGTTATAAATTTCCTTAAAGTTCTTACTATTTAGCGGAGTCATTAAGTTGATATTCATTAGAACGGCCGAAGCATTCTTGTACTCCGACATCTTGCCATAGACGCTTCATGGCCCCTAGAAGATCTTCAGAGAAGGGTTCAGTGTCCTCCATCCGGGCTATAACATCTAAAACCATCTTTGCATCAGACTGAAAAAGAGAAATACCGCATTATTGACCTTGAACATTCGGACACGTGTACTCATGATCATACCTGTCCTAAAATTTGAACAATAAAAATCTAAAAGATTACCTTCGAAAACAAAGAACACACAATACATCGGGCTTTTATACAACGTCGTATCAACGTCGATGCAACGTCATGACGTTGCATCGACGTTGATGCGACGTTTTCTCAACGTTGCGTACCTGATGGTAAAAGAACGAACATAGGAGACTCGGTTTTATTAAGTATCTTCATATGCTGCAATGAAGTTTGCGAAGCTGCATACGCCCACTAAAATATTCAATTTACTGTCAGCTGATGTGTTTAAAATGCTGATTGATCAGGGTCTACTCTGTTTGCCAACCGTCAACAAGCAAGGGTCTACACTGTTTTCGCTCAGGCACCGTATTTATATATAGTAATCGGATATCTTCTAAAACAACTGGAAATTCATTACCACAGTGTCCCATAAAAGGGACACTGGCATAGCGTCCCATAAAAGGGACATTGGCAAACAATGTAGACTCAGGTCAGTCGCCGCAGAACGCGGCGTATGATTGGGGTCTACACTGTTTCCATTAAATAATTAAAGACTTTATATGAAACATGGTAAGTATAAACAAGAGGGCCATGATGGCCCTGTAACGCTCACCTGAGTATCATAGCACTTTGAGAATCTGACCTAGAACCGATTAATGCAAACATTCGAATCAAAATGATTATATTAACAAGTACGACAATGTAGCATGTCTAATGGACTGTGAAATAGAGGTCAAGCTCAAATATGGATGACTGCACTCAAGAGGTCATGCTAAGATGTATGCATGTACTAAGTATCACTGGCTGTAGGAGCAATAGTTACTGAGAAACTGACCTAAACACAAACACTTCACAAGTACCAAATATCACTCTGTAGGACCAATAACTACTGAGAAACTGACCAAAACGGAAAAACTTAAGAAAGTCACTGGGTAGTGAAATATACGTTACCTAGAAAACATCAAGACAAACATTTTAAGCAAGATTCATGATGATCACTTAAAAAATGTGACCTCTAGAGCGTCAACAATGTTTTCCTTTGATTTGGTCTGGTGACCTAGTTTCTGACATCTAGAAATCATCAAGACGAACATTTTGAGCAAAATTTATGATGATTATTAAAAAAAATGTGACCGCTAGAGTGTTAACAAGGTTTTCCTTTGATTTGGCTTGGTGACCTAGTTTTTGATCCCACGTGACCCAGTTTCACATTTGACTTAGAAATCATCAAGGCAAACATTTTGGGCAAGATTCATGATGGTTGCTTCAAAAATGTGGCCTCTAGAGTGTCAACAAGGTCTTCCTTTAATTTGGCCTGGTGACCTAGTTTTTCACTCCAAGTGACCCAGTTTCAAACTTGACATAGAAATCATCAAGACAAACATTTTGAACAAGATCCATGATGATTGCGTCATAAATGTGAACGCTAGAGTGTTAACAAGGTTTTACACTAATGTGGCCAGCTGACCTAGTTTGACCCCACGTGACCCAGTTTCAAAACTGACCTAGAAATCATCAAGGCAAACATTCTGAGCAGGATTCATGATAATTGCTTCAAAAATATGACCGCTAGAGTGTTAACAAGGTTTTCTGCTGATTTGATCTGGTGACCTAGGTTTTGACCCCAAGTGACCCAGTTTCAAATCTGACCTAGAAATCATCAAGACAAACATTTTGAGCGAGATTCATAATGATTGCTTCAAAATGTAACCGCTAGAGTGTTAACAAGTTTTTCTGCTGATTTGGCCCGGTGACCTAGTTTTTGACCCCAAGTGACACGATTTCAAACTTGACCTAGAACACATCAAGGCAAACATTTTGAGCCAGATTCATGATGATTGCTTCAAAAATGTGACCGCTTGAGTGTTAACAAGGTTTTCCTTTGATTTGGCCTGGTGACCTAGTTTTTGACCCCAAGTAACCCAGTTTCTAATTTGAACTAGAAATCATCAAAGCAAACATTTTGAGCAATATTCATGATGATTGCTTCAAAAATGTGACTCCAAATGACCCAGTATCAAACTTGACCTAGATTTCAAAGGGGCAAACATTCTGGGCAAGTGTCATCAAGATTGGGTCAAAACTGTGACCTCTAGAGTGTTAACAAACTAATTGCTGACGACGAACGACTGACGACGGACGACGGACAGAGGGTGATCACAATAGCTCACCTAGAGCTTTTGCTCAGGTGAGCTAAAAATAAACAGACCCTGTCTATTGTAGAAGAGTCCACTGAACATAAACGGGTTAAACTGGAAAGGATTTAGGGAATTATTAACCGACGTATTCTCTAACCTTCCCCGTCCACCAGCAGTGGCGTGGCCAGAACGTAATTATTTTTACGCACACCTAGGCAAAATCTTGACAGATTATCCTTAGTAGCGCCTCCAAATTTAATAGTGATTACTCTTAAAGGAAATAATTTGCTCTCTCTTGGAGCAAACTCTTTCCTCTAAAAGAAGCCCCTATTTTTGAAGCAATGAATTCATTCCTTCATGAGTAGTCCCGATGGTAAACAAGGAACATATTTTATACGAGGGTCATCCAAAAAATAATGCGAACTATCATTTTATTCCATAACCGCTAACTGCATGGTCATGAAATTTGGCAAGCAGATAAAACAGCATGCGAGTTTTAAGGTGACGTCAGTCTAATGATGTCATTATTAATGACGGTATCAATGCACGACGTCGCGTGACACTAGTGAAGACATGGCGGTCACATTCTCGTCGGACGTACAACGCCTATGTTAAGTTTGAATCTTATCGTAAGAAGAATGCCCGGGAAATTCACATTGCCGTGCAGGAACTTGTGGCAATAGATTTAGTGCTTCTTCTTATTCACAAGTTGACAGATGGGCTAACCAATTTATTAGCGGTCAGGAGAGTGTTAAAGACAATGAAAATAGAAGTCGGAAGATTTCAGCAAGATTTGTAGAAAAAGTTAGAGAATTTCTAGACAGTGATCGACGATATACATGACAGGAACTAGCCCAGGAACTGAATTTAAGGTTCTGTTCATTCACCAATTTGAAATCGTCTTGGACGGCAAAAGGTGTCAGCACGTTGGTAATCACATTAATGGGCGTTCGACCAAGTGCAACGTCGTTTAATTGTCGCCACCAACTTACTTTTTGCTTTGAAATAGAAAATAATTTTGTTTCTAGAATCGTTGCTACTGACGATTGGGTTGGAACATATGAACCCGAAATGAAGAGACGGGCCTATGAATGGCGCCGAATTCTCCTAGGCCGGCAAAGTTTCGGCGCGAGCAAAAGAAATTAAAAAAAAACAAACAAAAAAACTCAAGCTATTTGTCTATGATATCCACGGTGTTCTCACCAGCCATAGGGTAGATACTGGCCAATATGAATGGCTACTAGAAGGGCTATGTTCAAAAGGTATTGCCACCTGCTATTCGTGGGTAGCGGCACAGCTTTCGGAGGGGGTGACGTCATTACTCGCGAGCGCTACAAATGGGAAACCCATCCTCCTTACTCTCCAGACAGCCCACGTGACCTAGATTGAAAGAAAACATGCGAGTGGTTAGATTTGAGAGGGGAACTCGAAGATCCCGTGGCCGAGCAGGTTCCGATTTATGAGCGCGGTTGCCTAGTAATGGAAATACAGAAGCTGCCAAGTCGGTGGAGGTCGTTGATTGGACACAAGCGACATTACTTTGAAGGATTTTAGAAAGGTTAGTTTCATATTTCAAATAATTGCTATTTTAGAGAATAGTTCGCATTATTTTTTGGATGACCCTCGTATTAGTTAATGTCTCTTCCTTGCAAATAATATTTTCTTACGCATATTACGCACATGCGTAACGTGCGTAATGAACACTACGCCTGTGCCCGTCTCTATAATTATATAATATGTTGGCTCTATGATTCCCTTCTCAAATATGTCTTAGAGGATCTACCCTTAAGAAAAGAAAACAGTGAAGAGACAAATACAACTACAGGAAGTGATAAAGAATGACCACAAAAAAAAAAAAAAAAAAAAAAAATGCAGAAACGACCGGAACCAGTCTAGGTTTTGTCATGCGCTGGCTCCTTTAATTGAAGAAGTATTTAAGAAAGGGAGGCAAATACATTCTTGCGAGAGTGATCCACCCTGGATTCGTATCCATTCACTTTACTATTAGATTTTTATCACGAAATAATCAATTTTCTTGTGTGTCTCAACATCTGTACTGTATACACGTCCATAGTCATTGAATCTCTGATGCGGCTTGGCAGAGTTGCTATGGCAACCAAACTGCTTGTATTGTGAATGGGAATAGAAATTCATTAATGCAGCAGTCTTACTGTGAAACACTTCTAATTAACTACACGGCATATATTCGGAAAAACCGATATAGATGGTATTTATTGGTCACGCCAGAAGAAAAGGGGTCTTATGCGAACAGCGAAGGCTCAGATCAGCCCTACGCTTCAAAGCTTTCGCTGTTCGCATCAGATGCGCAGGGCTGGTATGAACATTTGCTATTCGCATCAGCGCTGGGGCGATTTGCGCCTTCGCTGTTCGCGAAGAGCCATTCAGAGCCATTGCATTTACTTTTCAGAGCCCTCACACAAAACTTCAGTATTAAAAGGGTAAAAATGGAAGGTCATGTCAAATTGTACAGCGTGGTACAGACCTCTGATTCCAGGGTAGACACAAATAGCAGGGGCCTAGTCGCCCATGGCCCTAAATGTTAAGCCGTTAAGCCGGGCTGATACATTTCGGAAGAAAATTTCCACTACCAATGCCAATTGCAATCAGGGTCGGGTCCACGAGTTTTAGACAGTGGGGTCAAATTTGCTAAGTGGTTCGATTTGACCATTTTGCCAGCATTTTCTCAAAATTCATCATGAAAATAAAATAATTAGGACTCAAAAGAGGGTTCGACTGACCCCTTCAACCCCATCTAAATCCGCCATTGGCAGTGTCAATACATGCATAATTAACGATGCGCAGGGTCCCTAGAAAAGAAAGGTTTGTCTTTCCCTGATTTCGCGTGTCTCTTGAATTTAAAAGTTAAATTAACCCTTAAAGCGCCAAGCAAAAATGTAGCAGTTGCCATTCTATTTTTTATAATATTTTACAGAGAAAATAAGGCTAGGTATTTCATTGAATCATCTGCTAGGCCGACGATTCACATGAAATCTCAGAACAATACAAAACCATTACGGAAACACGCCTATTCAAATATATGGAAAATTTCACTTCCAAAAAACTTTTTTTTTTTTCAGATAAAAAACTCTGATATTTTTCATATTTCTGCTCAAAACAAAGATTGTGGGTACTCGTTAGAACCGCCTCGCCGAGGCGGTTCTAACGAGTACCCACAATCTATGTTTTATGCAGTAATAAGAAAAATAATGTATACCCCTGTAAACCCAAGTTTTACTATATGAAAGTGGGGTTTAAGGGGGTCAAAATTATATAGGCATGTTTTCGTGATGCCAAATGAGCAATGAAAAAATTGTCGTTTGCTGCAGTTGTGATTCGCACTCTAAGGAATCATTTAATCCCGTCGGGCACACAACGTTGAAACAACGTCATTTCAACGTCAGTGTAACGTATCGACGTTGATACGACGTTATATAGACGCTATGTTCCCGCTGGGATCTAGTTTGATTGCGGTGCGGTACATGTACACGTATACAATCATACTGAAACGGGTATGTTACAGTCAGTGCCTGCTATATGCAGTCAGGGGCTGCTGTCTCAGGTCATATCACTGCAAACTGACGTACCCGCAAATGCACACGCCAGCCCCACACTCCCACTCCACAACTAGTCTATAATAAACTGACATGAATACAATATAGTTAATATAGTCAAAGCACCTGTGGAAAGCCAAAAAGTGGTCGATTAGGACAGGCGCTGGCTTTATATCGATTGATTTCTTGATCTTTTAAAGAACATCGACAGCTAAAATTTACAGAGCACTGACTAGGCTCCATACGAATATAGTTTGACATTAAATATAGTTCCAAAAGTTTTGCCTGTTTTTGAAAAGTTCTTTGCCTATTTTCATTCCAGAATTGTCAAAATGTATAATTCAGACAATTTTGCACTAAATAATTAACAAAAATGTATACTTTGGGAGGTGGCTTTGAATATAGAAACTCATCCGCGGTATAATTTACCCTGACCCCTGCCCTAACCTCTTACAAGATCTATGTCAGTGTCTTCGAAGAGGCGGAAGTTCATTACATGAATTCCGTTTCTTGTTTTGAAGATTTTAGAGGGACAGCTGTCAGGCAAGTACCAAATATTCATTACGTAAACACGCCTATTCAAATATAAAGAAATTTCACCTCTAAAAACTGAAAATTTTCCGATGAAAAAACTGATATTTTTCATATTTCTGCTCAAAACTTACATTGTGGGTACTCGTTAGAACCGCCTCGCCGAGGCGGTTCTAACGGGTACCCACAATCTATGTTTTGAGCAGAAATAAAAAAATAATGTATACCCCTGTAAAACCCAGTTTAATTATAAAAAAAGTGGGGTTTAAGGGGGTCAATATTATAAAGGCATGTTTTCGTGATGGAAAACAAAAAAACATGGGCTGTGGAACATTAGCAAAAGAATGCATAAAATATATGAGGGAAATCAGTGGTAGTTTGTACCCTATTCTCACACGGTTGATTGCTAACAAAAGTGACCTTTTGGGACAGGCTCCACCAGAGATTCACACTGTACTTTTAACGACAAATTAATTTCACTAGATGGCGCAACACGCAATTTAGCCTTTCAATGACTAGCGTCCCCAGCAAACAGTGTAGACAGTGCAGTTAGACTGGCTCCAGTCTCCAGTGACTAAATATTTTTTTCTTATAATCCTATTTAATGATCCACTAAAGTGAAACCAAAAATAATATCATTACTATAGAGACTTGTCTGGTGACCAGCTTTTATTGTTATGATATTTTGTTTTGGTTTTATTTTAGTAGATTATCAAATAGGATTATGAGAGAAATATTTAGTCACTGGAGACTGGAACCAGTCTAACAATGCACGATGCGGCATCTGATTCGGGTCTCCACTGTTTGCTTCCACGCCGTTCCTGTGCATCCACGTCAACATAACGATTCCACGCAAATCCCTCATAGAACCTTCAAGGTCAAGATACTGTTTCGCCTGACGATCATACTGAGCACTCTCTGATCTGGATCTGTGCACACTCTGCACTGGCTGGAAGGTACATTTTTACTTTTCGGTACACATATATATAAATATACAGAATGACTCAGCGTTCGTTGGTTTGTAGTTCTAAAAATAAAACGATTCAATCAAATCAGCCTAATGGTCTTACACTTTACCTACAGATGAAGGAAACCATATACACCAAGAAGAAGGCAGAAATGAATGGACTAGCCTGGCGCCAGTCTCCAGTGACTAAATATTTTTTCTTATAATCCTGTTTGATGATCCACTAAAATAAAACCTAAATGATATCAAGACTATAAAGGCTGGTCACAGCGACCAGCCTTTATAGTCTTGATATCATTTTGGTTTTATTTTTTAGTGGATTATCAAGCGGAATTATAAGAACAAAAATAGTCACTGGAGACTGGAGCCAGTCTGTGAATGGACAGGCAGTAAACGGGACAGCTGACGGGTTAGAGGGACCCGGGGCCTCGTCACTGTTACCTCAAGGCTTCCATTATAACATTTAGTTCAGTTCTTATCCCGGACTACATTCCTTGACTTCAAAATTTGGTCTCAAATTAAAGAATAACTAGACTGACAAAATATTTCTCAAGAAAGCATGTATTGGTACTTTTGTGCCCTTGGACATTTTGGTGGAAAATAAACAAAAGAGAAAAAGCAGTGTACTAGATCTGTTTTCTTTTTTCAACCATAGGGCTGACAAATTTTAAATTTGATCTGCAATTAAATGTTTTTGGTTGTTTTTTTTTGTGTAAAACTGACATAAATTCAAACAGTCTCATCCTTTATTGTCCGGTCAAGAATCGAACTTTTCTATGAAATATTGCCTCATTAATATCCACGAAGTTTCCTTAGGACATTGTTCTGTTGCGCTTTACAGGTGCGAATTCAGCGAATTCAGAGGGGCTTCGAGGGGTTCAATCGAACCCCACTTTAACTTTAAAGTTTTATTTAATGGGAAATTTTGAATAAATTTGGGATACCCTAAATACACACCCTTCCTCTTTACCTTATACTTCTCTTCAACAAGTCCATTTTACTTCTTGTGAATGAATGTCAAATTGCTTGGTGAGTGACAAACAGTGTAGACCCTGATCAGACGCCGCGTTTTGTGGCGTCTGATCTGGGTACTGTTTTCTCAGGCCTGTCCGTACGAAGTCACAGAGTAAGTATGGTAATTTGATCGAAACGACCCCCTTAGAAATCATCCTGGATCCGCCCCGGCTTTACATATCACATTGGCTAGCCTCCGCAAATGCGCAGGTTCGACATCTTTTTCATTGTTTGGCCATTCCGAATTCAGTCGTTTCCAATATTTCCCATGGACGCAGAAGGCCTCTAACACTCTTACTAGATAGTATAAAGATAGTATAAAACCTATCTGCCGTGATAAGCAGAACAGGATTTTATCGCATATTCAGTTGCGCAGGCTCGTTCTAACGTGGATGCGCATTTCACAAGATTCACACCATTTGTTATACCGGGTTAACAAGTGCATGTGAAACATACTGGCCCATATCAGCGCGCGCAGGCTGATTTGCGCATATACATTTCGCATCTTTCAGTAATGTACATTTTTTGCTCGTCTCAGCTTCTATGATAAACATAGCTTCTTCAAGACTATTTTTACCTCACGAAAACTGTTAACACATTGAAAGCCGTTTGATTAACACTTTTCACGCTCTACGCAAATTCAGCAGACAGATGAAGGATATATTTTTCTTCTTTTTTTCCCAGAAAATAGGATCAGACATCTCATGCAAATTGTCTCCTTAGAGACAATTTGCATGATATGTCAGATCTTATTTCCTCAAGAAAATAAGAAATATGTATTTAAGAATGTCGTCTGTTGATTGTTTCTCAGCATGCAAAGCGTTAAATAGAACTTAAAATGAGAAAAGTGCGCTTAGGCGTATGCTAACAGGGCAGACCCGGATCAGAATGCCCTGTCCCTTTTTTTCTCGCCGTATTGATATTACAGCCCTAACAGGGGTTTTGATGTTAATCCTTACTATATGGGTAGTAAAGAGCCTGGTCAGGCCATGCCAATGATATAAGGTAAGCTTATGAATTTGCTCAGTGTTCGGAGGAAGGTTCGTTCCTTCGTAACATCCCTCATTTTCACCGGGGTAAAGCAGTTGTGTGTAGTTAGGTATAACTCAGTGCACTTGTTGAAAACACTTGTCATGTGGATATTTTTGTCTTCTTATCCAGGTCAATGGATTTGTTTTTGGATAAAATATGAATAAATAAATGCATAAATAATAAATGAATAAATGAACAAGGACAAGAACTTTTACTTTCTTCTCTTCAGCTTCCAGTCTTCAATTCTAGTTGTTCTGAGCTCCATTAACAGACACAGAGGTACTTGGCTGCGTGCAACTACAGTTACGCACACGGTTTTCTTCAACAATTGTAGAATGAATAAACTCCTCCACACCATATATTGGAAGAGTCAAATTTCGATTTTAGGTATAGCAGGCTAAGCGAGTTAGATATTCCTAAAGAAAAATGGTTGCACTATTAGCAAAAAGCGGAGACCCTGATCAGACGCCGCGTTCTGAGGGGTCTGATCTGGGTCTGCATTGTTTGTTATTTTCCCTTTTAGGGGTCTTTTCAGAGCCCTCACACAAAACTTTGGGTTAGGGTTACTGGCAACACCACTTATGCATACTCGTATGAAAGTTTTCGTTCCGTATTAACCCATTTTAGACTAATAAACTTCAACACACTGCATATTGGAAGAGTTGAATTTAAATATTTGGTATGTCAGGCTATGTTATTTAGAGATTTCTAGAGAAATATGGCCAACCTATTTGCAAACACTGGAGATCCTGATCAGACGCCGCATTCGATGGCGTCTGATCTGTGTCTGCACTATTTGCCAAATACCTTTTTGGGGTTCTCGAGACTAAAATGGATTAAGCTGCACTCCAGACTAAACTGTGTTAAACTGGTCGTAACTGCAGAATCCTAAATGTCCAAAACACCAACTGTGCCACAAAGAAGCATCAGGCTATTTGTGCGCTCAACGAGTTTTCATTGTCCGTGTTCTACATTACAATATAAACATGTTGGTTTCTTAACATGGACACAGGGTCACATTCTCAGTCTATATCTGCTGTCAAAACTCTAAATTACATGTCAGCTCTATATTGAAATATTTGAAACTGCAGTCGTTACGGACATGGTATATGCAGTGTCTGTCAAGCGTCTAAAAAGTAACACCTGGGCCCAGTTGTTCAAAGCTTACGATGTCGTTAGTTAACGATTCGTTAAAATTTACATCAAGTGATACGCAAATATGCTGAAATTGTTTGCTGAAAAAATGTGAGTAGCTTTTGCAGTGCAAAAGCTACTCACATTTTTTCAGCAAAAAATATCTGAATATTGTGTATTGAATCTGCTAAAACAGTTAACGAAATGACCCTTAACGAGCTCGTTAAGCTAACGACGCTTTGAACAACTGGGCCCTGGCATACACATGGTATCTTAAACTTACAAAAATGAAAATTCCAATGTCAGTATTTGGCTGTTTGTAAAGACAAGTTTGCACATGATTTCGAACCTCAGCAAACACAATTTAGCTATATACGGACAGTCTTTCCGACCTCGGTATATATTGGACTAGGCCTATTTGACCCATTGTTTACTGAATAGACTCTTCCACACTGCATATTGGAAAAGTCAAATTTCAATTTTAGGTACACCCGGCTATGAGTTTACATATTCCTAGAGAAAAATGGCTAAACAATTTGCAAACAGTGGAGACCCTGATCAGACGCCGTGTTCTGGGTCTCCACTGTTTGCCAATTACCCTTTTACGGGTCTCTCGACTACAATGGGCTAAAGTTAAGCACATGAAATTATCCCCTGTCCGTAGTGGGGTATTCATAACATCTGGTACGCACATAGAATTTTCCAATATACACATTGGGTTATTCATAACATGTGTGCTGCACATGGAATTTCCCGAAGCCCGCATTGGGTTATTCATAACTTATGTTAGGCACATGGAATTTCCTCATGCTCGCATTGGGTTATTCATAACTTATGTTAGGCACATGGAATTTCCTCATGCTCGCATTGGGTTATTCATAACTTATGTTAGGCACATGGAATTTCCTCATGCTCGCATTGGGTTATTCATAACTTATGTTAGGCACATGGAATTTCCTCATGCTCGCATTGGGTTATTCATAACTTATGTTAGGCACATGGAATTTCCCCATGCCCGCACTGGGTTATTCATAACTTATGTTAGGCACATGGAATTTCCTCATGCTCGCATTGGGTTATTCATAACTTATGTTAGGCACATGGAATTTCCCCATGCCCGCACTGGGTTATTCATAACTTATGTTATGCACATGGAATTTCCCCATGTCCGCGTTGGGTTATTCATAACTCCTGTTATGCACATGGAATTTTCTCATGTCCACATTGAGTTATTCATACTCGTGTTACGCACTTGGAATTTCCCATATCTGTATTGAGTTATTCACAACTCCTGTTACGCACATGAAATTTCCCACTTCCGTGTCCATGACCCGTTACTCACATGGAGTGGATTTTTAGGCCGTAACTAAATGTGCTTGGGTACTACACATGATATGAATGCACATTGAATGGAAGTTTGCATCTCAATGTTTAGGCTATTTGTAACTCTACTGTTACGTACAACCGCTTTACCCCAGTGATGGGGGAGAAAGCCAAACAGATGTGCACTAGCAGAATACGTATATCGCTAGCAATTCTAAGCGTTTCCAGAACCCATTACGTAATTTACATTAAAAATCTTACGCACGAGTTAAATATAGCTAAGGAGAATGAACAGGTACAGGCAAAATGTACCTTAGTGAATATGCAAAAAGCTTAGAACTTGATGGATCTGTAAATCAGCTCAGTCCGACCAGGGTTTATTCTATTCTAAAAAATTTAGAGATTATACGCGAAATGCACAGACTCTAACCAGACTGTGCGGATGTACATTTCATAAGGCTGTAAGGTTTCATTAATTTTGCTTGCCTTTGCTGAACTGTTCAACAGCTGTTTTCTATTTTTATAGTACAACGTTTTTATATTACAAATAAAGAAAGAGAAAACGTTTAGAGAGTGATTGCTTTAAACACTTATAGTGTATAAAGTTCTGATACGTATTAACAAATAGAAAGTGTTATTACGTAGGACAGTGTTCAAGAAAAAACAAAACTACAATATCAGGCGAATACATCTACAGACCAGTTATTGAATCAGTTTCGTCATTGATTAACTCTTTCACTCATGCAGACAAAAAAAACATATACCATTACAAACAGTGTAGATTCAGATGAGACAGCTCGTAACAAACCGTCTCATCAGGATCTACACTGCTTGCCATTCATTTTTATTATTTTTTAAAACTCTTTCGGCGCCTAATTTCAGACGGCATTTGTCGTCTGCTTTTTTTATTTTAACAAACTATCGTTTGGAAAGACGTTTATATGTAAAGTTTAAAGACTGAATGTCAAACAGCGTAGATCCAGATGAGACGGCTCATTGAGCCGTCTCATCTGGATCTATGCGATTTGCAAAAGCTTATTATTATTATTATCGCCTGTAGCAGTGGAAGAGTTAATGACGCCCCATTTACAACAATTGAAATGTTTATATTCAAAGAGGGGAGAGTCTACTTCAGAAACTTAGGGGTGAAAAGGTAAAAGGGACAAGGCAGGCAACTTTTCTGTTTACTGCATCCTCATCCCCTTCTGAAAAGGGTCTACTTTAAAAGGAAAGAATTTGCTCCCATTGGGAGCAAATTCTTACCTTTTAGAGTAGACCCCCTTTTGAGAGGGAAGGCAAAATAGTTTTGACAGATTTGTGTTCCTTGAAAGTCCATTTGTATCCTTGCTGATGTGTCTAACACTACTGGATGCGTGGCAACGCGGCGTCTGATCGAGGTCTTCATAGTTGGCCGCCCAACTAGCCGTTTTTAGTTACTTGAACAGGTAGTCAATTAGATTGCTCAAATTCTAGGCCAAATATGGTAATGAATAATTGGTTGCCGAATATTTAGGCAGTTCTGTATTCCTCAACGTAAGTAACCGTGCCTTCTGGCACGTGCGACCAACGGGGGGAGGTGGGGCGGGGCGGGGCGGGGGCAAAGACCCCTTTTTAGAAGAGCTAGGTGTGCAAAAAAGCAAACAGGAATGCACAAAAAATGTCTCCTTTTTGAACCATGCCAAAATGTCTACCACGTGCATCCGGCCCTATTGTGTATTTTTAGGACGAATCGAAGACAGTCCTGTGTTCAGGGGATGCCAGCATATTTCGTCAATAATGTTTGTTCGTAGTCATGCGTCAGCTTGGTCATGTCATACTCTATCAGTTAGCTGAATGTTACAGAACGAATCAAAGACAGATGTGCTCATTGTGTCCTGTTACTTTCAATCAATAAGAACGAATTGGAGAAAAGTGATGCGCTTTGCTTTTTTTTTATTTAAATTCTTATGCAGTGAACCCTCGTTATAACGACAGTCATTGTCCCCAAAGACGTTACCATAAAAACGAATTTACCGAATACTTATTGGCAGATTGATACGTAAGAAAGGTTTTGTTTTGTTCTTATTATCTCATAGAACCTATGTTTTGGATATTTGTTAGAATCGTCTCACATATTCAACACATATGTTTCTTTAAAGTATTAAATACAATATTCTTGCATAATTTATAACTATTATTGCCTCTTAAGCGAACGTTGCTATAGTCAAAGTGTCATTATCTACAGTCAAAGTGTCATTATAACGAATTTTGTCGTTGTATCGAATGTCGGTATAAAGAGGTTTGTCTGTATCTAGAACGAATCGAAGTCAACCATGTGTTCACTGGGTCCCGACACTACTGTATGTTTGAGGAATGACTCGACGACAGCCATGTGGCCATTGGCTCCAATCAGGTGTACATTTGTAGAATAAGCCGAAGACGGTCTTTTGTCCACTAGGTCCTAGCACCTTCAGTCAATAGATTGTGCCTTGCTGCCTAAGTTAATAACTCATAGAACGAATCAATGTCAGCCATGTGTTCACTGAGTCCTGGATTCCTCAGTCAATAATCTATGTACAGAACGAATCAGTGTCAGTCATGTGGTTACTGAGTCCTTGATTCCTCCATCAATTATCTATATACAGAACGAATCAATGACGGTCATTCATATATTGGGTCTTCGCTTCCACAGTCAACAATTTACATCTTTACACAAAAGAAATCAATGAGTCATGTAATCATTGGTTCCTGGCTTTCTTAGTCAATACCATATCTTTACAGAATCAAAGATAGTCAGGTAATCGCTGGGCCCTTGCTTCCTCAGTCAATAACAAGTTTTACTGATTGACTGAATGCCAGTCATGTGTTCACTGGATCCGTGCTTCCTCAGTCAATAACGTAATCTTTACAGAATGACTGGATGACAGGCAAGTGTTCATTTGGTCGAGGTTTCCTCAGCCAGTAACATAATCTTTACTGAATGACTGAATGCCAGTCAAGTGCTCACTGTATCCGTACTTCCTCAGTCAATAACGTAATCTTTACAGAATGACTGAATGAAAGTCAAGTGTTCATTGGGTTCTACCTTCCTCACTAATAATCATTATCTTAAAGAACGAATAGTTGCCAGTCACGTGTTCACTGGGTTCTTGCTCCCACAGTCAATAAGCTATATGTCTGGGCTGCGTCATATATAAACGTACCTTAGGGACATATGTGGACAGAGAAGGCCAAGACAAGAAGCATTCATACCCGCATAGTCTGATCAGGGCCTCCGCAGTGCCTTTACAGACTCATCAAATGTCAGGAAAGGCCATGCAGCGCACTGGCTACGGAGACAATTAGCATGAAATGTCAAACCCTATTTTCTGTGAAAATTCAGAAAACTGTCATCAATTTGTCGACTGCCGTGTAGTAATGATAATCATACTCTCAGTAAATGACCACAGCGGCCAGCGAAACCGTACAATCTGATATGGGTCGTTTCTGTACATCGATATACTCGTGTTCTACAGTGTCATGATTCTACAAGCCGGAAGCAAACTTAATGATAAGACCGCGCGCATGCGCAGGACCATCTCTGCCGTCAATATCCGTATATTTAACCGGGCGAGCTCCCGATAAGGCACTATTTAAACGAAACTTTACTGATTTATTTCTTATTTCTCTATGAAAACATATGTTGTGGGTACTCATTAGAAGCGCCTCACCGAGGCGCTTCTAATGAGTACTCACAACATATGTTTTTGAGCAGAAATAAGAAAGATATTATGTAGATATCCGATCTTATCTGGAGCTATGTCTTAACGCATGTCGCGGCTTGATTTAACCGCACTGATTCTAACGGGGTAGGACGTGACAGGTCTACATGGGCTTGCAGCCTTGTCTAGATAATCACTGCTCGCACACCACATTTTGTTGCTTGTGTTGTGACCTGGATTATGGTTTTCCTATAATATCAGACGATAAAACGGATATTCATGTAAAAAATAGCTAAGAAATATTGATGGCGTTGAGACATGTTAACCCATAATGCGCTAAACAAAATTATACCAGACGACATTCCAATCTTTTTTTCAGAAGAAATAAGATTTGGCATTTCATGCGAATCGTCTGCTAGCCAGACGATTCGCATGAAATACCATGTACTGTTTTCAGAGCCATGTGTTGTTTTCTCTGAAAAAATACAAACAGAGATGAAATCAAAATGTCGTCTGCTGTAGTTGTGATTAGCACTTTAACGGTTAACTCGTATGCGTGGAGAAGAGAACACAAACCAATACACGAAGATCGATTGTCTGTTTGCACCATTGATTCATATCAGACGACAAACGACAAACAGGCTCTGAACCAGCGAGAAAGACTTTAGGTCGTATAAAAGAAGAGCGAATATGTAATATTTTTTTTTTATCGTCGTATATCTAGATTTTTTTTTCGCGTTTTCACATGGACATATATATTATGCAGGACGCAGGAAAAGGGTCATTACACCATATGCGGGGAGCGGAGACCCATATCAGCCTGTGCATTGAACCAGCAAGAAACATTTTAGGTCTTATAAGAAGAGAGAATATGTAATATTCTTTATCATATTTGTAGAACATTCTGCGCTTTGTTTTATACAGACAGAAATGACGGGTAATCCAGGAAAAGGGCCCTTGTACTACAGTCGAACCTCGTTATCTCGAACTCGCTTATTTCGAATCACCGCTTATCTGGAAGTGAAACTCTGGTCCCTGTTTTAACATAAAATTATGACAACAGGTAACAAAATAATGTGGAAAAGAGGAGAAATTGCTCCTAATTTATATATATATATATATATATATATATATATATATATATATATATATATATATATATATATATATATATATATATATATATATATATATATATATATATATATTTCTAACTTCAGGAGTCAAATTACATATTCATTTAAAATGTGGTTGTTCAATTAATTGTTTTCCTCACTCTCTCAACTCTGATATGTCGAGGTACGGATATCTCGAAGTATTTCAGTGAGTCCCTGGGAATTCGAGATAACGAGAGTCGACTGTATATGATGGCAATGAAGACCCAGATCAGCCTGCCATGATCATGGCGTGGCTCAGTTATAAAAATGCTTGCATAAATGACCCGCGTCAATCGAAAAGATGTCTTCGAGCACCTTACGAAAACACGCCTATTCAAATATACAGAAAATTTCACCTCCAAAAACTGAAACATTTCAGATAAAAACCTCTGATATGTTTCTTTTTTTTGCTCAAAACCATAGATTGTGGGTACTCGTTAGAACCGCCTCACCTAGGCGGTTCTAACGAGTACCCAAAATCTATGGTTTTGAGCAAAAATAAGAAAAATAATGTCTTCCACTGTAAACCCCAGTTTTACTATATAAAAGTGGGGTTTAAGGAGGTCAAAATTATATAGGCATGTTTTCTTGATGAAATGTGAACACGTTTTCAGATCATACTGTGCATGCGCACAGTCTCATCAGGACATTTCCTAAATACATTTTACAGTAACTGATTAATCTGCAAGTGGTCTAAGAATCTCCTGATCAGACTGCACAAATAGGGAGGCTGTTTTGGGCCCCCCCCCCCCCCCCCCCCCCCTCGTTGTCTGCGGAAGACACATTTTATGCCGAGTCAACTCATCTGCCGCAACGTTTTGGACCGGTTCATTTCCAATAGAAGGGATGTCTGGTTGGTTCTTATTATAACCGTAGTTTCTAAAAAAAAAGTCTGTATTTAATGCAAAATGTGTAAATGCTGATCAGACCCCACGTTCTGTGCCATCTGATCTGGGTTTACACTATTTGCCAATGCTTCTGTTATGGGATGCTAGGCATTACGAAAACATGCCTATTCAAATACACTGAAAATTGTACCACCAAAAAATGAAAATTTTCAGATAAAAAATTCTGATATTTTTCATATTTCTGCTCAAAACATAGATTGTGGGTACTCGTTAGAACCGCCTCGACGAGGCGGTTCTAACGAGTACCACAATCTATGTTTTTGAGCAGAAATAAGAAAAATATTGTATACCCCTGTAAACCCCAGTTTTACTATATACAAGTGGGGTTTAAGGGGGTCAAAATTATACAGGTATGTTTTCGTGATGGCATGAATGCGTGAACTCGGCCCATCACGAAAACACGACCATATATTTTTGACCCTCTTAAACCCCACTTTTATAAAGTAAAACTGGGGTTTACAGGGGTATACATTATTTTTCTTATTTTGCTAAAAGCATAGATTGTGGTACTCGTTAGAATTGCCTCGCCGAGGTGGTTCTAACGAGTACCCACAATCTATGTTCTGAGCAGAAATATGAAAAAGTATCGGATGTTTTTATCTGAAAATTTTCCTTCTTTGGTTGTAAAAATTTCAATATACACCGTATTTGAATAGGCGTGTTTTCGTAATGCCAATTTTGTATACAGTATGATCCGCAGCTGAGAAAGAGTACCTTCGAACATTGATTGATTGTGTTGGGGTCTAAAGACATGTCAACCCTTGTGGGTCATTTTGTGTCGTCTCCCAGAGAAAGGGAAAAAGAGATAGAAAAGATAGTAGAGGAGATGAAAGAGAGGGACAGGGAAGAAAGAGGAACAGCAATGAAAGTGTAGAAACGGAAGAAATAAAAAACATTCCCCCCTCTACCGTTACCTGCTACAAAGATGGCAGGCCTTACCCTACTGTAAGCCAATATCAGCTGGACGCTCCGATAATGTAAGATACACACCTTCGCCATACCCGATCACCCGCTCCTTCGAATAAAGACTCAGATAAGCCTGTGCATCCATACGATCTGACCAGTCATCTTCAAATACGAAAGTAGACTGCAATGGTTCCAGTCTCCAATGACTATTTTTTTTTCTAATAATCTTGTTTGATAATCTTCTAAAACACAACCGAATATCCATGACTATAAAGGCTGGTCACTTTTGTATGACATGCTAATGAAAGTTTACAACTGTTGATTTTTGCAGTTTTTATCGCTTTTGAGAACTATTTTATATGTCACACGCAAGGCCATTTGCAAAAAAGAATAAAGTATAAAATTATTTCGGTTGAGGAGGGAAGTGTAGTCGTTTTTCTTTGCAGCATATTCTCCCATAAAGATGAATCCAGATGTGTAGTTTCATGATTATAGCTAAATAAAGGCTTTATATCTCGGATACAATCATGAACGAATGCACGATCGCCTGCACGCACGCTGGCATGGACGTGCATGGGTAACACTTCTTCGAATGGCGGGGGCATAAAGAAATTTTCCATCCTCCGCGAAAGCTACTAGTGTACAATACGTGGGCGTCAGATCTAAAATGATGAACGAGATTATGCACAGGGGAATTTATTTTATCCTAGTTCTAGATAAGAAGAGTATGTAGAACCAACAATTATCCTATCCTATATAGAGATATGTATGATTATTATGCAGGCATATTTTCATAAAACAGGCCACCAAGCGAGAACATGATGTTTATACAACGTCGCATCTACGTCGATGCAACGTCATGGCGTTGCATCGACGTCGATACGACGTTGTGTCAACGGGGTTGCATCGGAGTGGCATCACAAGCATTCCGCACCGAGTTCAGGTAGGCATGTGGCGGAAACCATTGTCCAAACAACATGCCTCTTTATCCGAACCGGGGAGGAGGGGCCAAAGCTGGCAGCTGATGCAGTCCTGGGCAGCGATTGTTTAAGAAGTCCTTTCATATGGCAGCTACCAAGTGAATAAAAAACATAGTGTGGGCATTCATTTGAATCACCTCAACAAGTTTATAAAACATAAAACATATGTTGATGGTTCTCATTTGAATTGCCTCGACTTCTTGTCGAGGCAATTCAGATGAGTACCCTAAGCATATGCTATTATAAAAAAGTAGATGATATTATACGGACTGCAACTTGAAGCCTACAAATTGCTTAACTGTGCACTTACAGGGGTATGTGCGGTAATTAGATTCAATACGGTACGTCAATTTCGCTGCCTAAAAAGTTACAAACTGTATATGATATGGAATCTTCACATTCTATTTTTTGTTTTCGGACACCGTTATACGAGGGATGTTCGAAATGAATTGCTTATTTCTATCTGGAGACTTTAAATTTCAAGTTAGCCCAAAAGTACTCATTTCATGCCCTCGAAGTACTCCCCGTGGCTAGAAATGCAAAGTTTCAGCCGATGTATCCACTTCTTGAAGGCGTCACGGTACGCTGATTTGGGCACAGTAATAAGGTACTGATGAATGGCAGATCCAAGTGCCTGTCGGGACTGGTATTTCCGCCCAGCAAGGAATGCTTTCAATTTCGGAAACAAAAAGAAATCACATGGGGTAAGGTCTGGGGAATATGTGGGGTGAGGCAAAACAGTTACTTTTTCTTTCTTCAAAAACGCCGTAACTATTGCGGAGGTATGGGCTGGGGCATTGTCATGTAGAAGACGGACATATTTAAAACCAGTGGCAGGGCGTCGTTTCTGATAATACTTTTTCAGTTTCTTCAGTACTACGTCTTTGTAGTACTTTCCGGTGATGCTTTTGCCCTTTTTCACTGGCCATTTTATTGCGACTCCTTCACCAGAGAAGAAGATTGCATACAAAACCTTCTTTATACTCAAAGAACGTTTGGCAATTATTGGGCGTTTGCTGTGTTTAGTGGCCCAGATCTTATTGCTAACATTTCTGACGGGCTCAAAATAATGGACCCAGGTTTCATCACCTGTGACGACATTGGCAAACTGCTTTTTGTCATATTGTGGAAACATTTGAAGCAGCTTTTTGGCCACTTTAACCCGTTGCCTCTTTTGCTCGTCAGTCAACAGATGTGGCACCAATCTAGCAGAAATCTTTCTGACTTTCAAATGCTTCTTCAAAATAAGGTGAACCGTTGATAGTGATATGCCTACCTTTCGTGCAATATCACGAACTGTAAATCTGGCATCTTCTTCAATGATTTCCCTTATTTTGGTAACGATTTCTTTACGAGATGCAGATTTTGGCCTACCTGATTTCGGTGCATTTTTGATGGACTCTACACCAGACTCAAATTTCTTTTTCCACCGCCGAACTGTGTCATAAGACACACAAGAAGGTCCAAAAGCAGTAGAAATTTCAGTCATCAGCTTCTTCAAAGAACAACCAAGTTTTGAGCGAGCTTTGATGTAAGCCCGTATTTCATCTTTTTTGTCGACGCTTCTACAAACCATTTTTACTGCAGTGGTCAATGACTGCGTGTATTCAAATGGCAAATTTTATGTCTTACACTTAGTCTAACATGTACATTTATACACCATTGTGTAGATATTGAATAGCCCTATACAGGCATGTATTGGTTTTTATCGTGCCCCACGTGGATATCGAGCTAGAGGACAATAAGCAATTCATTTCGAACATCCTCTCGTATGTAAATCCAATGTATACATTGTACTTTTGAATCCTCATTTCTATCAGGAGTCGCATATATATTACTGACGTGATATCTGTTTTCGTGTCCGTGTGTTGTTTGTGTGTTTGATGTCTGAGAAGGCTGTTCTTTGTGACTGGGGCCTTTCCAGTATAATTTCTATTCTATGTTTCCACGGCTTTCTTTATTCGCCTACGCAATTATTTATAATTCTTGAATCTACAGTGAAACCAGCAAAGCAACATTTCACGGACGTGGTCTTTGTGGTCTAAACTTTTTTTGTTCGGCCATATTCGGTATAAACCCTAAATATTCGGACATATTCAGCCTTTACCATACTTGTCCTATCAAAAAACTGAACGAATATCTTTGTCTACCTAATTTGGTATTTCAAAGGTGACAAAATTGCAAACTGTGTAGACCAGTTCAAACTGCTCCTTGATGTTGGTCTACACTCTTTGCTCAGGCCAGGTTGCCCGAATATTTAGGGCGAATGCGGTATGTATAATTTCTAGACATTAAAGTGTGAAAACAAGGACAACGCATGCGCAATATGGTCTGGATCTTTACTATCCCCACTATGGAATGCTTTTCCACAAGGTAGATTTCAGGCTGGAAATCACTGAATATTTCGTAAAAATAATCTCAAGTATATATACACATTGCCTGTTGCTGTAAATTCCCCAAAATTTCTCACTGGAAGAATGTAAACAACAGTAGACAGGTTCGTGAAAAAATGTATTTTTCAGAGAGCTCTGCACTGTTCAGACAGTGAGAATGTCCAGGCTGGTGAGAGCTTTACAGTACTCAGTCCTCTTTCATGTATAAGCCTGTTATTATCCTTTAGCCCGCCCTGGGCAAATCCAGCATAACTTTGTGATATTTTTCTCATTTTTTTTTTCATCAGAAAATAAGATTTATTATTCCTGCAACTTGTCTTTTATATAATTTCCCCGCATCTGCCATTACGAAAACACACCTATTCAAATATACTGAAAATTTTACTACCAAAAAATGAAAATTTTCAGCTAAAAATTTCTGATATTTTTCATATTTCTGCTCAAAACATAGATTGTGGGTACTCGTTAGAACCGCCTCATCGAGGCGGTTCTAACGAGTACCCACAATCTATGTTTTAAGCAGAAATAAGAAAAATAATGTATACCCCTGTAAACCCCAGTTTTACTATATTAGCAAACAGTGTAGATCCAGATCAGTTGGCTTCTGAAGAAGCCAACTGATCTGAATCTGCACTGTTTGTCATTAAATATGTGAATTTTTATCAAACACCCCGATCAAGTAATCTGATTGGCTGGAAATTAGAAGTGGGCGTGGCATCTTAATTTATTTAGCATGAGAAGGGTTAACTTATGGTCATTTATGAGATGGGGCTGGATGTTGGGAAATCATCTGGACCCTCTGTGCAAACTACAAAAAAAAAAAAGAAAAAAAAAAAGTAGGTGAGCTGCACATTTGTGCAGGCTGGTCAGGTTGTTATCCTCACAGCTAGTCTCATTTCTAGAACCAAAGATTCAGGGAGCAATGCTGCAAACGAAGTCTACTCAGTTCCATAGAAGAAAAAGGGAAGGCAGTTTTCAGGGTATGTGACTGAGTATATGAGTGATCTCATGCAGAGAGAAGCATTCAAAACTAGAAACACCATTATGAAAACATGCCTATTCAAACAGATTGCAAAAAAAAAAAAAAAAAAAAAAAAAAAAAAAAGATAGAAAAATCTGATATTTTTCACATTTCTGCTCAAATCATAGATTGTGGGTACTCATTAGAACCGCCTCGCCTAGGCAGTTCTAACGAGTACCCACAATCTATGTTTTAAGCAGAAATAAGAAAAATAATGTATACCCCTGTAAACCCCAGTTTTACTATATAAAAGTGGGGTTTAAGGGGGTCAAAATTATATAGGTATGTTTTCGTGATGCAAAATTTGGTCTATTTCGTTCAATTAATTCTCAAGATAGTGAGCAGGAACGAAATTCACACGATAATTAAGGGCCAACTCTGTTGTAATAATGCGGAAATTGACATCCCGACCTTGAACTGGTTAAGGTCAATGCATATATAAAATTTGACCAAATTCCATCGATCCGCAACAATCCCAACCTACATCTGGTCATCGTCAATGCATATGCAAAATATGGTCTAATTCCTTCAATTCATTCTCAAAATATTGGGTAAAAACGAAATTCTGACGATAATCAAGGGGCATAACTGCTATTTGCGAAAATTGACGCGTAACAATCCCATCCTTCAATGCATATGCAAAATTTAATAAAATTCCATCATTTCGTTCAGAAAATATTGAGAGGAAACGATTTTTTTTTACAATAACCAAGGGTCATAACTGTGCTGTATAGCTTCGAAAAGTGACGTGAAACAGTCCTAACCTAATTCTGATCAACATTCATACATACGCAGACCGATCTAATCTCATCACATCACTTTGTTCTTAAGATATTGAGAATCAAGGGCCATAACTCTGTTGTACATAAGATATTGAGTGGAAACGAAATTTTGATGATAATCAAGGACCATAATTCTGTTGTATATTTGCGGAAACTGACGCGTTATCATCCCAAACTATATCCGGTCTTCTACTCAAAAGAAGTTTTGCATCACCTCACTCGTATTTTGGTGCCAAATGTTAGAGTCCAAATTTTGACTTGTTGATCCCAATTAAATCAAGCAAGTCTTCCTAATCTGAAAACACTTTAAAAAAAAGGGACATTGTGATCACATCAGTTTTCATCAACATTCTGTACTTAAGGTACAGAATGTTGATGAAAACTGATGTGATCACAATGTCCCTTTTTTTTAAACGCAGGGAACTTTTTCGAAAAGAAAAACACGATTTTTGCAAAACTTTTTTCAAAACGGCAGCAATATTTTGGCAGCACCTGTACACCCTCTCTTTTTACACGCACGCTTTAACCAATACCATAGCTTGTACATGTACAGTTGTAAAGGTGCTATTTACATCTGGGCACAACTAGACTCAAAGGGGAACATTCGATTCTGATTCGGTATCATTGAAAACTTTCATTCAATCCACGTAGTCAATCTGTACATTGCGCTCTTGTTTACAGGGTGAAGTCACAGTTTTCACTGATCAAACAACTTTTAAAATAAAATCAACGGTCAGTATCACATTTAACACACTGCATAAATAAAATAAGCCTATTGATTGATAACAATCTGGATTTAGAAACGTTTCAAGTCGATGGCAAGAACTCACCCACCGTACAACATTTTTTTTTCCATACACGCTTTGTATCATCACGAAAACATATGTGCGTGAAGTTAGCTGCCAGTTGCCATTTGCCAGTTGCCAATTCAATGTTGAACTGGCAACTGGCAGCCAACTTCACACTCTAGATGCCAATTCGGTTTGATTTTGAACTTTTATTGAATTGGCAACTGTCAACTGGCAGCTGGCTGCCAATTCGATTTTTATCAAGAACTTTGAATTGGCAACTGTCAACTGTCAGCCAGCTGCCAATTCGAAAGAGCTACCATAAGAGTAATATGAAATGAATTGGCAACTGGCAACTGGCAGCTGGCTGCCAATTCGATTTCTATCAAGAACGTTGAATTGGCAACTGTCAACTGTCAGCCAGCTGCCAATTCGATGAATCTTTCATAAGGGCTATAAGAAATGAATTGGCAACTGTCAACTGGCAGCTGGCTGCCAATTCAATTTCCATCAAGAACTTTGAATTGGCAACTGTCAACTGTCAGCCAGCTGCCAATTCGAAAGAGCTACCATAAGAGATATATGAAATGAATTGGCAACTGGCAACTGGCAGCTGGCTGCCAATTCGATTTCTATCAAGAACTTTGAATTGGCAACTGTCAACTGTCAGCCAGCTGCCAATTCGAAAGAGCTACCATAAGAGATATATGAAATGAATGGCAACTGGCAACTGGCAGCTGGCTGCCAATTCGATTTCTATCAAGAACTTTGAATTGGCAACTGTCAACTGTCAGCCAGCTGCCAATTCGATGAATCTATCATAAGGTCTATATGAAATGAATTGGCAACTGTCAACTGGCAGCTGGCTGCCAATTCAATTTCTATCAAGAACTTTGAATTGGCAACTGTCAACTGTCAGCCAGCTACCAATTCGATAGAGCTTTAATAAGAAATATATGAAATGAATTGGCAACTGTCAACTGGCAGCTGGCTGCCAATTCGATTTCTATCAAGAACTTTGAATTGGCAACTGTCAACTGTCAGCCAGCTGCCAATTCGAAAGAGCTACCATAAGAGGTA
This sequence comes from Anodontia alba, assembly GCA_964016985.1. Classification (NCBI taxonomy): domain Eukaryota; kingdom Metazoa; phylum Mollusca; class Bivalvia; order Lucinida; family Lucinidae; genus Anodontia; species Anodontia alba. The sequence continues at coordinate 112,611,145 of OZ024827.1, read as the reverse complement.
TATGAAATGAATTGGCAACTGGCAACTGGCAGCTGGCTGCCAATTCGATTTCTATCAAGAACTTTGAATTGTCAACTGTCAACTGTCAGCCAGCTGCCAATTCGATGAATCTATCATAAGGGCTATATGAAATGAATTTGCAACTGTCAACTGGCAGCTGGCTGCCAATTCGATTTCTATCAAGAACTTTGAATTGGCAACTGTCAACTGTCAGCCAGCTACCAATTCGATAGAGCTTTAATAAGAAATATATGAAATGAATTGGCAACTGTCAACTGGCAGCTGGCTGCCAATTCGATTTCTATCAAGAACGTCGAATTGGCAACTGTCAACTGTCAGCCAGCTGCCAATTCGATGAATCTACCATAAGGGCTATAAGAAATGAATTGGCAACTGTCAACTGGCAGCTGGCTGGCAATTCAATTTCTATCAAGAACTTTGAATTGGCAACTGTCAGCCAGATGCCATTTCGATGAAGCTATCATAAGGTGTATATGAAATGAATTGGCAACTGTCAACTGGCAGCTGGCTGCCAATTCGATTTCTATCAAGAACTTTGAATTGGCAACTGTCAACTGTAAGCCAGCTGCCAATTCGAAAGAGCTACCATAAGAGATATATGAAATGAATTGGCAACTGGCAACTGGCAGCTGGCTGCCAATTCGATTTCTATCAAGAACTTTGAATTGGCAACTGTCAACTGTCAGCCAGCTGCCAATTCGAAAGAGCTACCATAAGAGGTATTAAAATGAATTGGCAACTGGCAACTGGCAGCTGGCTGCCAATTCGATTTCTATCAAGAACTTTGAATTGGCAACTGTCAACTGTCAGCCAGCTGCCAATTCGATGAATCTATCATAAGGGCTATATGAAATGAATTTGCAACTGTCAACTGGCAGCTGGCTGCCAATTCGATTTCTATCAAGAACTTTGAATTGGCAACTGTCAGCCAGATGCCATTTCGATGAAGCTATCATAAGGTATATATGATATGAATTGGCAACTGTCAACTGGCAGCTGGCTGCCAATTCGATTTCTATCAAGAACTTTGAATTGGCAACTTTCAACTGTCAGCCAGCTGCCAATTCGATAGAGCTTTAATAAGAAATATATGAAATGAATTGGCAACTGTCAACTGGCAGCTGGCTGCCAATTCGATTTCTATCAAGAACTTTGAATTGGCAACTGTCAACTGTCAGCCAGCTGCCAATTCGAAAGAGCTACCATAAGAGGTATATGAAATGAATTGGCAACTGGCAACTGGCAGCTGGCTGCCAATTCGATTTCTATCAAGAACTTTGAATTGTCAACTGTCAACTGTCAGCCAGCTGCCAATTCGATGAATCTATCATAAGGGCTATATGAAATGAATTTGCAACTGTCAACTGGCAGCTGGCTGCCAATTCGATTTCTATCAAGAACTTTGAATTGGCAACTGTCAACTGTCAGCCAGCTACCAATTCGATAGAGCTTTAATAAGAAATATATGAAATGAATTGGCAACTGTCAACTGCCAGCTGCCAATTCGAAAGAGCTACAGTTGACAGTTGCCAATTCAAAGTTCTTGATAGAAATCGAATTGGCAGCCAGCTGCCAGTTGACAGTTGCCAATTCATTTCATATACACCTTATGATAGCTTCATCGAAATGGCATCTGGCTGACAGTTGCCAATTCAAAGTTCTTGATAGAAATTGAATTGCCAGCCAGCTGCCAGTTTACAGTTGCCAATTCATTTCTTATAGCCCTTATGATAGATTCATCGAATTGGCAGCAGGCTGACAGTTGACAGTTGCCAATTCGACGTTCTTGATAGAAATCGAATTGGCAGCCAGCTGCCAGTTGACAGTTGCCAATTCATTTCATATATTTCTTATTAAAGCTCTATCGAATTGGTAGCTGGCTGACAGTTGACAGTTGCCAATTCAAAGTTCTTGATAGAAATCGAATTGGCAGCCAGCTGCCAGTTGACAGTTGCAAATTCATTTCATATAGCCCTTATGATAGATTCATCGAATTGGCAGCTGGCTGACAGTTGACAGTTGACAATTCAAAGTTCTTGATAGAAATCGAATTGGCAGCCAGCTGCCAGTTGCCAGTTGCCAATTCATTTCATATACCTCTTATGGTAGCTCTTTCGAATTGGCAGCTGGCTGACAGTTGACAGTTGCCAATTCAAAGTTCTTGATAGAAATCGAATTGGCAGCCAGCTGCCAGTTGCCAGTTGCCAATTCATTTCATATATTTCTTATTAAAGCTCTATCGAATTGGCAGCTGGCTGACAGTTGAAAGTTGCCAATTCAAAGTTCTTGATAGAAATCGAATTAGCAGCCAGCTGCCAGTTGACAGTTGCCAATTCATATCATATATACCTTATGATAGCTTCATCGAAATGGCATCTGGCTGACAGTTGCCAATTCAAAGTTCTTGATAGAAATCGAATTGGCAGCCAGCTGCCAGTTGACAGTTGCAAATTCATTTCATATAGCCCTTATGATAGATTCATCGAATTGGCAGCTGGCTGACAGTTGACAGTTGCCAATTCAAAGTTCTTGATAGAAATCGAATTGGCAGCCAGCTGCCAGTTGCCAGTTGCCAATTCATTTCATATACCTCTTATGGTAGCTCTTTCGAATTGGCAGCTGGCTGACAGTTGACAGTTGCCAATTCAAAGTTCTTGATAGAAATCGAATTGGCAGCCAGCTGCCAGTTGCCAGTTGCCAGTTGCCAATTCATTTCATATATTTCTTATTAAAGCTCTATCGAATTGGCAGCTGGCTGACAGTTGAAAGTTGCCAATTCAAAGTTCTTGATAGAAATCGAATTGGCAGCCAGCTGCCAGTTGCCAGTTGCCAATTCATTTCATATACCTCTTATGGTAGCTCTTTCGAATTGGCAGCTGGCTGACAGTTGACAGTTGCCAATTCAAAGTTCTTGATAGAAATCGAATTGGCAGCCAGCTGCCAGTTGACAGTTGCCAATTCATTTCATATATTTCTTATTAAAGCTCTATCGAATTGGCAGCTGGCTGACAGTTGAAAGTTGCCAATTCAAAGTTCTTGATAGAAATCGAATTGGCAGCCAGCTGCAAGTTGACAGTTGCCAATTCATTTCATATATACCTTATGATAGCTTCATCGAAATGGCATCTGGCTGACAGTTGCCAATTCAAAGTTCTTGATAGAAATCGAATTGGCAGCCAGCTGCCAGTTGACAGTTGCAAATTCATTTCATATAGCCCTTATGATAGATTCATCGAATTGGCAGCTGGCTGACAGTTGACAGTTGCCAATTCAAAGTTCTTGATAGAAATCGAATTGGCAGCCAGCTGCCAGTTGCCAGTTGCCAATTCATTTCATATACCTCTTATGGTAGCTCTTTCGAATTGGCAGCTGGCTGACAGTTGACAGTTGCCAATTCAAAGTTCTTGATAGAAATCGAATTGGCAGCCAGCTGCCAGTTGACAGTTGCCAATTCATTTCATATATTTCTTATTAAAGCTCTATCGAATTGGTAGCTGGCTGACAGTTGACAGTTGCCAATTCAAAGTTCTTGATAGAAATTGAATTGGCAGCCAGCTGCCAGTTGACAGTTGCCAATTCATTTCATATAGACCTTATGATAGATTCATCGAATTGGCAGCTGGCTGACAGTTGACAGTTGCCAATTCAAAGTTCTTGATAGAAATCGAATTGGCAGCCAGCTGCCAGTTGCCAGTTGCCATTCATTTCATATATCTCTTATGGTAGCTCTTTCGAATTGGCAGCTGGCTGACAGTTGACAGTTGCCAATTCAAAGTTCTTGATAGAAATCGAATTGGCAGCCAGCTGCCAGTTGCCAGTTGCCAATTCATTTCATATATCTCTTATGGTAGCTCTTTCGAATTGGCAGCTGGCTGACAGTTGACAGTTGCCAATTCAAAGTTCTTGATAGAAATTGAATTGGCACCCAGCTGCCAGTTGACAGTTGCCAATTCATTTCATATACACCTTATGATAGCTTCATCGAAATGGCATCTGGCTGACAGTTGCCAATTCAAAGTTCTTGATGGAAATTGAATTGGCAGCCAGCTGCCAGTTGACAGTTGCCAATTCATTTCTTATAGCCCTTATGATAGATTCATCGAATTGGCAGCTGGCTGACAGTTGACAGTTGCCAATTCAACGTTCTTGATAGAAATCGAATTGGCAGCCAGCTGCCAGTTGCCAGTTGCCAATTCATTTCATATTACTCTTATGGTAGCTCTTTCGAATTGGCAGCTGGCTGACAGTTGACAGTTGCCAATTCAAAGTTCTTGATAAAAATCGAATTGGCAGCCAGCTGCCAGTTGACAGTTGCCAATTCAATAAAAGTTCAAAATCAAACCGAATTGGCATCTAGAGTGTGAAGTTGGCTGCCAGTTGCCAGTTCAACATTGAATTGGCAACTGGCAAATGGCAACTGGCAGCTAACTTCACGCACATCGAAAACATACCTATATAATTTTGACCCCCTTAAACACCACGTTTATATAGTAAAATTGGGGTTTACAGGGGTATACATTATTTTTCTTATTTCAGCTCAAAAACATAGATTGTGGGTACTCGTTAGAACCGCCTCGGCGAGGCGGTTCTAACGAGTACCCACAATCTATGTTTTGAGCAGAAATATAAAAAATATCAGAATTTTTATCTGAAAATTTTCATTTTTTTGGGTGGTGAAATTTCCAGTATATTTGAATAGGCGTGTTTTCGTAATGTGCACGGGCGAACAAACTTAAATGTATAAACAGATCCCCATGTAAAGAAAAGCATTGCATTTCTTAACAAAAATATTACATTTCTTAACTTTATGGTTCATGGATCATGTCTGAAAACAGTGTCGCAGACTTGAAGTTTGTATAAATCAGTTAATAAAGCAAAGAATTCACATGATCAGCGTGTATAATTACCAAATTCTTGTTGCAACCTCTCCAGCCTCACGGAAGTGATCTACACGAGTAATCATTGGATAAAAAAAGTAATTCCGCAAAAATAATAATAATAAAAAATATTTTTTTATCATTGGTGCTTTCAAACTATTTCATAAAATCTGTTTCGAACTATTCAGTTAAACCAAAATTAAGAATGAATTATAAAAGTTATCATAAAAGTCACGATCTTTTACCCGCCGGAACTATCTGGCGATTTTTTTTTTTTTTTTTTTTTTTTTTGTGAAAAGGCCCTTCTCTTCCACTTACGTCACTTTACATAGCGATTATACGGGCTTCAGCAGCTGAACATATCTCAAAATAGTAGCTTTCCTAAACAACGATCCACACAATGAACAGTAAGAGATGATTCTCAAATAATTGTGCTTCACAAAAATGGACCTTTTTTCTGCGATCAAGGATAATGAAGAGTATTTGTACGTCTATGCATTCAGTGTTTACATTTTCGTTTTCTCGTTTCAAGATGGCGAACTCGACACGTGTAACCATACCTGTATGTTTTAGGTTATTTTGTTAACAAAAGTCAGTTTTTGATAAAAAGCCTCCCTTGGTTTACCTATATATTTATATGAAACTGCTGACGAATCGATTGTGGCCTGAAAAGGGGATGGGGAATAACTAAACGGTAGTCGGACATTTTGCGTCTTCATTTCTGGCAGTGGTTAAGTGTGTTGTTGCAAACATACGGTTTGACAGAAAGAATTACTATCTGACTTAATAAAATATACTGTATGTTCAATGAACAGGTATGCTCTGTGTGCTTCAGTCTCACACTGACACCCCACCCACTTGGAGCCGACAAAGGGGTCAACAGCTAGTCCTTAACGCTTTCAGAAACGTGTGAATACGCAGGTTTATCTGGGCCTTTGCTATAAGGGCGTTTTCTCGCTCTGCGCAGCTCTTCTTCCTTCAGCGGGCGAATTCACACTTGACAGAGTAATCGATGCAACATCGCCTCGATCAATGAAAAAGACGTCTATATATAAGATCTAGTGTGTAAGTTTCTCTATGTCTATTTCTACAAGCAGGTCGTTTCATTGTGGGTCACCAGGCGCTGCCGCTCTTGGGGTTTTGCCGCCTGTGTTTTTTTCCGAATCCTTAACCCTTGTCCTGCTGAACCCGGATATGTCCTGTCTTTGCAAACAGTGTAACTCGAGATCAGTTGGCTTCTTTGAAGCCAACTGATCTGGATCTACACTGTTTGTCATTAAGTATGTGAATTTGTATTACCAAATTGGATCAAGCAATCTGATTGGCTAAAAATTAAAAGTGGGTGTGGTATCTTAATTTATTCAGCATGACAAGGGTTAATACAGTGAACTCTCATTACAACTATAGCATATGTTCCCAAAGATGTTGCCATTAAAATGAATTTGCTGTTGTAAAGAAAGATTAATTAGCAGAATTGGGTGTAAGAAAGGTAGTTTACTCTTATTTCCTCATAAAACATATGTTTTGGATATTTGTTAGAACCACCTCAGTGAGGCAAATCACAAATTTCCAAAACATATGTTTTTGGAGTACTGAACACAATGTTCTTGTATGATTTCCGATTAACTATAACCTCTTGAGCGAAGGTTTCATGCCAGTGAAATTATTATTTTAACGAATTTTATCGTTGTATCGAGTTTCGGTATAAAGAGGGCCGACTGTAGTTCAAAAACAATGTTTAGTTTAATGAATTTTGCGTCCTCTTGACATTCGACTTTTCAGGATGTTGTTAGGTGATAACCACAATTAGGTTAACTCATTGTAGACTGAATAAACTCCTCCATACTATACATTGAAAGATTCCCATTTCGAATTTAGGTATATCAGGTTATGTGATTTAGATATTCCTAAAGAAAAATGGTGGAACTATTTGCAAACAGGGGAGACCTTGATCAGACGCCGCGTTCTGCGGCGTCTGATCTGGGTCTGCATTGTTTGCCAGTTACCCTTTGAGGATCTCCAGACTACGATGAGTTAAGGCTAATAAATAAACTTGGTAGACGTTCCGCTATTTCTGATAAGGAAGACAATTTTGTGACTTCCTGTTTGCTTCCCGGTACGCCAAGCTCCTTCTAATTACGATTCTACTCTAAAAGGAAAGAGTTTATTCCCAAGGAGCATTTTTTTTTCCTTTTGGAGTAGACCCCTTTCCAGAAGGGAGGCAAAACAATTTAGAAAGAGTTACCTCTCATGAATATACAGACTGGCTCCACTCTCCAGTGACCAAATATTTTTTCTGATAATCCTGTTTGATAATCCCCTAAAATAAAACCAAAATGATATCATGACTACAAAGACTAGTCACTGGTGACCAGCCTTAAAAGTCATATTGGTTTTAATTTAGTGGATTATCAATCAGGATTATTAGAAAAATAATTTAGAGACTGGAGCCAGTCTAATGAATATGTATCTGTTCCCTTTAAGGATTCCGTAGCAAGCTGGATTAGAACCTCAGTCCGCTGAAGCAGCCTACTGCGCTACGGCTACTGATAACTTAGTCCTGTTGAACCCAGATATGCACTGTCTTTGCAAACAGTGTAGATCCAGATCAGTTGGCTTCTAAAGATCTTGATCTGCCCTGTTTGTCGTTCAGTATGCGAATTTGAATCAACAACCCAGATCAAGCGATCTGATTGGCTGACAGTTAGAAGTGGGCGTGGCATCTTAATTTATTCAGCAGTACTAAGATGGCGACTTTCTTAACCCTTCTCTTGCTGAACACGACATGCCCTGTCTTAGCAAACAGTGAAGATCCAGATCAGTTGGCTTCTGAAGAAGCCAACTGCTCTGGATCTGCACTGTTGGTCATTAAATATGTGAATTTCTATCAAAAACCCGGATCAAGTAATCTGATTGGGCTGGAAATTAGAAGTCGGCATGGCATCTTAATTAATTCAGCATGACAAAGGTTAATAAAGGGGGTCCAGAGAAAATAAACGACAGAGACCCAGGCCAGCATTCTTCACCTTTGCACAACTTGACCTTTTCAGTACGCATATATACCAATGTAGCAAAAACCGAAAACATTGCTCGTACAGATAATTTACTGTCTATGCAAATCCGCCTGACCAACATGTTTCAGAGCTTTTGCTTTATTTACTAAATATGGGAATGAATACCAACAGGCTTTTATATCTCAGTTGGTCCTGCAAAAAGAGTCCTTAAAGCGAACATTGCTGAAGGTTTAGACAAGCCTCGCAATCAGCGCAGACTGATCGTGGCATTCACCTTTGGTCGATCTATTTTACATTACTAGTGTTTCTGCCTAGAAGAATATCAAACGCCCATGCGTACTTTAATCTGGGCATTCGCTTTTCACAGAGTTTTGTCCATTTTTTATGCTTGAGGCGTTAATTTGGTGCTGAATACAGAATATGGACACTTATTTAAGGGGGGAAAAGGGGTAGGGTTAACTTCCTGTATGTGGCATAGTACGGATGTGCGTACCGAATGGCCCACTTTTTCAGCGCTGCCAAGTAAATGATTAGCCCCTTTTCTTTAACAAAAAGTATATGACTAACCCGACGTTTTCTTGATTGGTATATGATAGGCCCCACTTTTCAAAGACTGGACTCGTCCAAGTAATAAGTATAGATGAGTCCACTAGGAATAACAGGGTTAGACAGCTGATTTTGTGTAAATGCGTGCTAGTGTACAATATGATAGATAAATGGCATAATTTGTGAAATACAGTTGTTTTGTTGTTGTTGTTTTTATTTGTAAACATATGTGCAAACAGCGAAGAGTAGATTCTATATGAAGAGGTATAAAAAAGTCAAAGGACAATATATGAATAGGTCAACATTTCAGCGATCAAGTATATGAATGGGTCTGTATTTTCAAAGGCCAGGTATATGAATGGGGTAACATCACGAAAACATACCTACATAATTTTTACCCCCCCCCCCCCAAACCCCACTTTCATATAGTAAAACTGGGGTTTACAGGGGTATACATTATTTTTCTTATTTCTGCCCAAAAACATAGATTGTGGGTACTCGTTAGAACCGCCTCATCGAGGCGGTTCTAACGAATACCCACAATCTATGTTTTGAGCAGAATTAAGAAAAATATTAGCGTTTTTTATCTGAAAACTTTCAGTTTTTGGAGTTAAGGTTTGCTATATACATGTATTTGAATAGGCATGTTCTCGTTATGAGTTTCGAAATACTCGCTCGCTCACCCGTAGCATAATTACCCCCCAAGTTACCCGCTTCCCTCACCCTCCTCAAGAGAGATCTTTGTTTCTGTTAATAAAATTTCCTTATCGTGTGTTGACATAATCGAATAAAACAGCCATTTTTACTTTTAAATACGTTTTATTACCTATCTGTATTATTTCTGGTCTTTTTGAAAGAATCTGAATTGCCAAGAGGAAACTGAAACATCTCATGGGTTGAAGGATCTGACAGATGCGGACAGCGATGGCGAAAATTAGACGGCACACATGCGCAGTTTAATCTGCACCATCACTGTCCGCTGACAGAATTATTGGATGCTATAGAACACATCGACGGACAGCAAAATGCAGATCAGGCTACGAGGACGCACAGGCTGATCTAAGACTTCGCTGCCGGCATGTGCCTTAAGACCAGTGTCCCTGTGGCATGGCAAAGTGAAATATCCATACACTAACAAGGATATCGATTTGAATACAACAAGGAGCGGTCAAAAAGTAACGAATGAATGAATGAATTAATTCAAACAATCAATCAATCAGGCAGTAAGTCAGTCAGTCAGTCAGTCAGTTGTTTGTTCATTCAATCAATCTGTCTTTCTGTCTGTCTAAATGAATGAATGAATGAATGAACTAAACAATGAATAAACTTACCTCCCTTTCGTTTGCCCCGAAAGGTATATTTAATGTTCCCATTGCCCGTATAATAGCGACCAATGATTGGATCGTATTGCTGTATACTACAGGCTTGAACTGTTTGTTGTCCTCACTCGTAAATCCACCCTCGTGAATAATTCTGAAAAAGAACCCAAAACAAAACATTAATTGCGTCGCCTTTACCCTTTCACTCCTTCAGACCAAAACAGATATTTTTGCAAACAATGTAGATCCAGATGTGACGGCTCCTAACGAGCCGTCTCATCAGGATCTACTCTGTTTGCTGATCTGCCTTTGATTTATTATTAAATCCCCTTTTTACAAGAATGAACATTTTCTAATTCAAAGATGGAAGAGTCTACTTCAGAAACTCAAGGTTGAAAGGGTTGAAAAATACATACATAAATGTTTGGACCTTGGTGAAGGCACTCGACACCAAATTTGGTACAAGAGGTTTTCTGTTATATCATTTTTTTTTTTCAAAATAATTACCCAGTGCATTATAGCCGCTCTTAATCATTGTTGGGAACCCAAGTGACTTTTTCAAATATTTGAAGGACATTCCTCAAAACTGGAATGGTTTTGCTCAGATAAAGTTCAGATGCTCCTTATAAAAAGAACTTTTGCTGAAATCTTAGGCGATAATATTAATAGTTTGTACAATTTTAACAAATACAGTCGAAGTTTCATGGCTCGAACATCCTTGGGGGCCATGGAAATTTGTACTAGACATGGGTAGTTCGAATCACTGAGCGGGAGAAATTTGAAACCTATCCCTTATCCCTCTGAACCCGGATATACCCTGCCTTTGCAAACAGTGTAGATCCAGATCAGTTAGCTTCGGAAGAACCCAACTGATCTGGATTGCACTGTTTGCCACGAAGTATGAAAACTGATAGCAGCAATCCGTATCAAGTAATCTGATTGGCTGAAAATTAGAAGTGGGCGTGGCATCTTAATTTATTCAGCAGGACAGGGGTTAACGCTTAGGATGCTTGATAATAATTTCACCAGACGACATTCTGAAATTGTTTTCTTATTCTTTTTCCATAAAGTAGGCTTTGTTATTTCTTGCAATTGTCTACCTATGGAGACAATTCGCATGAAATGCCAAAGCTTATTTTTAGGCATTACGAAAACACGCCTATTCAAATATACTGAAAAAATTACCACCAAAAAATGAAAATTTTCAGATAAAAAAACTCTGATGTGTTTCATATTTCTGCTCAAAACATAGATTTTGGGTACTCGTTAGAACCGCCTCGACGAGGCGATTCTAACGAGTACCCAAAATCTATGTTTTGAGCAGAAATAAGAAAAATAATGTATACCCCTGTAAACCCCAGTTTTACTATATAAAAGTGGGGTTTAAGGGGGTCAAAATTATATAGGCGTGTTTTCGTGATGGAAAAATAAGAAAAATAGCATCAATTTGTGATTTGCTGAATTGGCCAAAAGAGTGGTACGGTTAAAAGAGACAACAAAGACACACAACTCTGTATCGTATTTACCCTAAGTATTTGGACAGTCAAACCTGTGCAAACAGTGAACACAAGTTAGACGAACGCAGCGTCTTTAGCGTTTGCAAAAGTCTTTGAACCAGTCTTTATTTATCCACCAGTACAGTAAATGGACTTGTCGTTTTGAGTCGTGCATCAATATTTAGAGTATTCGATAATTTTACTTGTTATTTTGACGTCGCAGTTGAATTAGACCTTCAAGTGCCAATCACAACAACAGCAGACGGCATTTTTAATTTGCTTTTTAGTTTTCATAGAAAATAAGTCTTGACGTTTCAGGTGAATCGTCTGCTTGGATTTTCATAGAAAATAAGTCTTGACTTTTCGTGTGAATTGTCTGCTAGGCAGACGATTCACATCAAAATTCAAGACGCAGTTTCTATGAAAAAAACAACAACAAACAAACAAACAAAATAAAAAAAAAAAAAAAAACACATAAAAAACAACAAAAAAACTTTAGAATGTCGTCTGCTACAAATTTCGCTTGGCGCTTTAGAGACGTAATCCCTGTACCGATGGCTTACTTCTCTTTAGCTCTTGTTCTATTTTTAGACTATCAAACGTTTGATCGATCGCTCTGGCTCCGTGCAAGGCATTTTTTTGTTGTTGTTAATACTGGATTTCATATGATTTAGCAGATCCCTTTATCACTTGTTTATTAAACAAGTGATAAAGGGATCTGCAGGACATATGCGAGGGCAAACACCCCGGCAGGCACATGACGTAAATATAACGTCGCCTCAACGTCGATGCAACGTCATGACGTTGCATCGACGTTGAGGCGACGTTATATTTACGTCATGTGTCATGACGTTGCATCGACGTTGAGGCGACGTTATATTTACGTCATGTGCCCGCTGGGACCCTGATCAGCCCGCGTATATGCACAATCTGATAGGGATTTTTGTTTGCCGCGAGTCAGCACTTGATCGATTTGTTGCCATTCCGCCAAGGGAGACAATTTTTGTGACTTCCTGGTTGCTTAACTACGCAGAGGGAGTAAATTATTCCCCTTTAGATACTTTTCAGAAAAGAGACAAAACTTATTAATAGAGTTACCGTCCTTTGAAGTATATCTTTTTCCATTTGAATTGCTCAGGAGACAAATTTACTCCTGTCTCATCATGAAAAAATATCTATATATAGTTTTGACCCTCTTAAACCTCACTTTTATATAGTAAAACTAGGGTATGCAGGGTCGGCGAGGCGGTTCTAACGAGTATCCATAATCTATGTTTTGAGCAGAAATATGAAAACTATCAGATATTTTATCTGAAAACTTTCAGGTTTTGGTGGTGAAATTTTCAATATGTATTACCATAATATGACAACAACGTCAGGAAACGTACGTGGGGCCATGCACGCCCAGCGAATATTCAGATCAGCCTGCGCATTCACACAGTCTGATCAAGCACTTAACTGGACACAATTTGGATAGCCAAGGATGCAAGTTTCTTCAAGGGAAACAACGATGACTCTGATCAGACCGCGCGGATGCGCAGTCAGATTTGAGTCTTCGTTGGCCGCACGCACCACGAAAACATGCCTATACAATTTTGACCCCCTTAAACCCCACTTTTATATAGTAAAACTGGGGTATACAGGGGTACACATTATTTTCCTTATTTCTGCTCAAAAACATAGATTGTGGGTACTCGCCGAGGCGGTTCTAACGAGTACCCACAATCTATGTTTTGATCAGAAATATGTAAAATATAGAATATTTTATCTGAAAATTTTCATATTTTGGTGGTAAAATTTTCAGTATATTTGAATAGGCGTGTTTTCGTAATGGTGTCTGAAGTACGGTACGCTTGAGAGAATTAGGATTTGTTGACTGATGACGTAATAATGCCACTGTATGACCTCACATGAGTCTTTATCTTATGACACTTTGGGAGCTGACTGGTTTATGGGTAAAATCATCAGACAATATTATCATCTAATGTTTCTGTGTAGGCCGAGTCGTTCACATGTGAAGACTGATAAGAAGGGCGGGATTTGGACCAGTTTTGCGCATTTTTGGTTTAAATACACGTCAATATGGCTGGCTAGTTTACAATATCCCGGGGCACCATCTGCCTTCATAAGTAACTTGTAACTGGTAGCTCAACGTCCGTTCAACACATTGATACCTACTGTCCCAGTCAGGGGCCATTGGCAAACCGTTTAGACCCAGATCAGACGCCGCCAAGCAAGTATGGGAAGGAATTAAGGTGTCCGAATACGGAATCCTTCGCTTCGGCTCATTGTCTTATGCGGCGGAACCCAGTCATATTCGGTGGGTACCAGACTCAACCTGAGTAAAGGACATGCATTGCATATGCACATAGGCGTAACACTCATTACGCACGTGCGTAACATGCATAACATGAAACATACTTGATACAAAAACAGAAAATAGTTTGCTTCTTTACCATAGAAGCTGTTCTTAAAGGAAAGAATTTACCGTTTCTCAAATAGGGGCTACTTTTAAAGGAAAGAATTTGCTCCCTCTGGGAGCAAACTCTTTCCTTTAAGAGAAGCCCATATTTTTGGAAGCGATACTAGGGAATTTTTTTTTCAAGGTTTTTCCTGGGTGTGCGGAAGAATAATTCCGTTCTCGCTACACCACTGATGCAGTTAGTGAAGGACCAGATCAGAATGCACATGCGCATTCGTTCAGTCTGAACATGACCGTCTTTACCCAATTACAGAATAGTTGGATAGTGTAGAATTTATCGACAAACAAAGAAATGTCCCTCTGCAGACTGCGCGGACGAACAGTTTAATCTTGCTCTACGCAGTTACATAAAGCGGAATGACACATTTCTGATGTCACATCTCACTGGAATCTTCAATCAGTGCGCAGTTTGTAGCCAAATTCAACGATCCTGCTGTTGGACAAGCTCCTCTGGGCTGCTTTTTCTCAGGACACCTCTAATAACGACTATTAATGTATGCGTAGGCGGTTGGAAATCAGCTAATGCATATCAGTAGAAACGGCCCTTATGTCATATGCGAACAGCGATCGCCCAGTTCAGCTTGTGCATTCTGCAGTCGGATCTGAGCACCTCTTTTCATCGACAGACTTTTGGGGTTCCAATGATTCTGTAAGCGAACAACGAAGGCCCTGATCAGACTGCGCGGATGCACCGTCTGATCTGCACCTTCGTGGTTCGCATATATACGATAAAGGTATAAGGGGCCTTTTGTAACATAGAGGAAGAGTTAAATATGCTATTATATTAGCCAGATCACAGCAAAATCAGCAAAATGCAGCATGTAAGAATAGCGACACCTCGGATCAGCCTGGTGTCCGCGCAGTCTGATCAATCGAGCCTACGCTTTCGTTATAAAGGTCCATAGTTGTCTGCCAATTCTTCGAGCGAACAGTATAGACTTTCGTAAGACTGCGCAGATGCGGAGACAAATCGAAGTCTTCGCCATTCGCTTATGCCTTTGCTGGGACCCGGCTCAGTATAAGTCATACCATATTCACGCTAAGTATTTAAATAGATATGCCTGTGCAAACAGTGTAGAACCAGATCAGACGCCGCAGAACACAGCGTCTGATGAGGGTCTGCACTGCTTGCTACTCACTAAGCAGCGTTTGAGACACATACTCAAATGGACTGGTTCCCAGTTTTGGACAGTATTAAAAAGCATTTAGGTGTCCGAATACTTAAGGTTGATACTGTATTGTAAATTGCCCTTCGAGAATATTGCTATAATGAGGAACATTAGAGAATAGCCCTGATGCCATAGGCTTAAAAATATGCCCAACAACAGCCGGCGCATTTGCACAATCAGCACATTCCGATCATATCCTTCGTCGTCTGCTTACAGAACCAATGGAAATTGTAGGATACATCGACGAACATGGAAGGTACAGATCAGACTGCGCACATGCGCAGTCTGATTTGTACCTTCCTGTTCGTATATGGCATTAGTGCCCTTTTCCTGCTTTGTGACTATATGTTAAGGGATCGTAGTGACATTTTATGATGAAAGTACATGCATTGTAAGGGTAATTATATATACTGTCCCAATCAAAGTACGGACAGAACTGATGGTCGATTGTCTCTGTGTGTAGGCCGGGAAAATGTCCTAACGATTCATTTATCCTTAACTTTCTGTAATTTAAGCAAAGAATGCAGACCATGATCAGACGCCGCAACCGCGGCGTGTGATCTGGGTCTGCACTGTTTGCCAATGTCCCAGTCTAGATTTTACAGATAATCATATTTACACGGCACTCTGACCTCACAGTGACAAGAATAGCGTATCTATAAATAACCGTTACCTAGATTTCGTACAAACGCAATTCCATTGGTCATTATTAATCACGTGGACAACAACCTTATGGAAATTTTTTTGGTGTATATATACACAATCGACCCAAAAATGAAACGCAACACTATTCTAAATAGCACAAGAAACGAAGACTAATACCTAATGATTGTGAAACTGATTTTGTTTGTAAAATGTGTGCGCAAATGAAAAATTGAGGGTATAGTTGAGTTTTTATTTCTCAGATTAAAGTATACAAGCAAGAAACTGACGAACAACGCCTAATTTTGTTGATTGCAAAAGAAAACAAAAAAAAAAAAAAACAAAAAAAAAAAAAAAAAAAAACGCCACAAATGCCACGATGGCTCTCATTACGAAAACATGCCTATTCAAATATACTGATGACAACTACAAATATGTGACCTCTAGAGTGTTGTCGCAGTTTTCCCTCGATTTGGCCTTGCGATCCAGTTTTGAACCCAAAGTGACCAGTTTCGAAGCAGACTCGGAAATCATCAAGCAGGATTCATAATGAGTACTTAAAAATGCGACCTTTACATGTTAACGGTTTTCGTTTGATTTGGTCCGGTGACCTAGTTTCGAATTTGAACTAGAAATTATCAAGACAACCATTTTGAGCAAGATTCATGATGATCACTTAAAAATGTGACCTCTAGAATGTTTAGCTTTTCCTTTGATTTGGCTGGTGACCTAGTTTTTGACCCAAATATCCCCGTTTCGAACCTGCCCTACATTTATTAGAGGCAAACATTCTGAATAAGTTTCATTAAGATTGGATCAAAACTGTGATCTCTAGAGTGTTAACAAACAAATTATTGACGGCGGACGACGAACGACGGACAGAGGGTGTTCACAAAAGCTTACCCTGAGCATTTGCTCAGGTGAGCTTAAAAGAAGGTACAGTCGAACTTCAATGGCTCGAACATCTTTGGGACCATAGAACTTTGTTCGAAATATGGGTAGTTCAAGCCACTGAGGGTTATTCATGGCGCCAAGTCAGGAAGCAAATAGCGATAGTTTAGGGAAATCTTTTAAATTTTCTACACAATAATTGTATGTTGTGTGTACTCATTAGAATCGCCTCGATGCGTACACACAACATATAATTCCATGATAAAGTAAGCACATATAATTTAATGAAAAAGTAAGAACATATAATTTCATGATAAAGTAAGAAAATTTCCCTAACTACATGTTTTCTTGAGCTAGCGAAAGAATTTCTTAGGAACTCAAAAACGAGTAAACGAGCCATCGGTGTCCGAGCTATTGAGATTCGACTGTACTAACTATTCTTACTTTTCTTTGCAGTTCAGAAGTAGTGCTTGCCTTTTTTTGTCAGTATACATTTAAATTAGCTGATACTGATAACAAATACGACATGGAACAGAACCCTCGTCTAAAAGAATATGGAACATTTTAAACAATAGAGATACATTTTGCCGCCGGTGTCTGGTCAGGCTTTGCACTGTTCACCACTCATCCAGCAATGTTTACACTCATCAAAAGGTAGTACAGTCGAACCTCAATAGCTCGAACACCGATGACTCATTTACCATGGTTAATTCGAACTCATTTTTGAGTCCCTACGAAATTCTTTCGCTAGCTCAAGAAAACAAATAGTTAGGGAAATTTTCTTTATCATGAAATTGTATGTTGTGTGTACTCATTAGAATCGCCTCATCGAGGCGATTCTAATGAGTACACACAACGTACAATTATTGTGTAGAAATTGAAAAGATTTCCCTAAACGATCTCTATTTGCTTCCTGACCTGGCGCCATGAATAACCCTCAGTGGCTCGAACTACCCATATCTCGAACAAAGTTCTATGGTCCCAATGATGTTCGAGCCATTGAAGTTCGACTGTAATGTGAACGTGTTGGAATTGTATGATAAGTACAGTAAAGAGATAAGACACATTACATACTCAAATGGACTTACCCAAAAGTTAAGACTCGTATAGCATGGAGTTACGTGTCTGTATACTTAGGGTTAATATGGTATAAAATGAGTCAGTGCAAGACAAATCCTACAATAAGACCTGTGAGACCAGAAAAGACTCATCAACCCAGTATGGCAAGGGTTCTCATTCATCCCTTTTTGGATAGCCTGGGGCAGTAGAAGGCGCATGCGATCAGCAAAGACTCTTATAAGACTGTCCGGTCGCGCAGGCTGATCTGAGTCTTCGCTGGCGCTTGTCGCACAAGCTGTCTTGCGATAACTCAATTTCACTTCTACGTATAAACAATCAAAGTAGTATTTTACTGGTAACATCTGCTACAGATATTCATATTGTTAACACTATGTTTCTTACCGTGTTCTTTCAGCAAACACAGATAAGTATACTAGTGAAAGGGGTTTAAAACTCTATAGTCACTTTTTGGGTCGAATGTTTATAATCGAGCCATAGTATACAAACGCCAAAATTCCCTAGTTGTCCACGTGATTATCATTGACCAATGTAATCAAACCGCGTGTTAGACGAAATCAATGTAACGGTTATTTACGTATATTATTACAGTAAAGTTTTAAATGATATAAACGCATAACCCATATTTACTTGAAACATGTTCTTCTCTCTACCTCGCCTGAGAAAAACGCCTAGGTATACAGCCTGCCGGGTATTTAGACAATATTTCCTCCAATAAGACATCGGTATAACGCGTTCTCATCAGTACGTAATATCAAACTGGAAGCATCTGCGCTTAATTAAAAAAAATGATCCGGGGATCGGCATTTCCTATAGGTCTGCATATGCGCACAGCGAATACTCAGGCCCCGAGGTTATAAAACTTTTTTCATGCTCAACTGAGCTGAGCATGAAATTTTCTCTGCTAATAAATATGAAAATGCCAACTATGGTTGGCATTTTCATATTTTTTAGGAGAGAAAATTTCAGGCTCAGCTATGTTTAGCAAGGAAGAATTTGAAATTATTAATAATTTGAGATTTACTAGCATGAAAAATTTCATGCTCAGCTGAGTTGAGCATGAAAAAAGTTTTATAACCTCGCATACGCGCTGTCTGATCAGAGTATTTGCCGGGCACTCTCCGGATAGCCATGGAGATCCAGTGTCTTCAGGCGGACTGCGAAGACTGATCAGATTGTGCGGATGCGCAGGCTGATCTGAGTCTTCGCTAAGCGCACATGCAATCTTGTAGGAAATGCTGTGGCCCGGCTCATAAAACAGTTTGCAGACAAAGAGGCTCTGTTCCTGTACCTTTTAATACGGTTCGTAGTAAATTTTCGAACCAAAAATGTTCGGTTTACCGTTGTACCTTCGTAATGCAGCCCCGTCAACACCAATCAAGCACGGCTCAAATGGCCCAGCATACGAAATGCGCAAGAAAAGGAAAAGGGAGGGAAAGAGAGAGAGAGAGAGAGAAAGGAGGAAAAATGCTTGTCAAATCGAAAAAAAAAAAAAAAAAAAAAAAAAACATTCGCTTACCTTTTCCCACCAGGACCCCTGCGCCATGACCTTTCGTGAGTGTAAAAATTTGGCAGTGCTTGATTGTCAAGAATAACATATCTACTTTCGTTTTCAAGTAAGCTGTGTGTGATCAGTTGCTTATGTTGGATTCCAGAGGTAAATATCCAACCCTACCTTCATTTTGGCTGCATTTTCAAAACCCTTGGCCGTTCTAAGAATAAGAGTTTAGTCCACTGACAAGTTCGAATATTATCACGTAATATAGGGTATAAATTTATAGATCTCATGCGAATTAGAAAATGTTTACAAGTTTACGGATTGTTAATGGTTGCTTATGTCCACGCTCATAAAATCCCATCGGGCCACTGAACAATCCAAATTTAGATAAGATCTGCTAAATAAGCAGCGGATATTGATTTAAAGATTTCGTCTCACGAGGAAGTAATATACCAATGAAGCTGGTAAGTTATTATTACAAACAAACCAATTATGTATCTGCATGTGATGACAATATACTTAATCAAGCGGGCACGTAACGTTAAGACAATGTCACATCAACGTCGATACAACGTCATATTGGATGAATATTGGAAAGTCGTTTCTCAAACTGTTTAAAAGGCTAATGGAAGAACCTTATAGCATTTGATCGAATTAGCATAAACCTTCAATTGAGCATTACGAAAACATGCCTATTCAAATATACTGAAAATTTTACCACCAAAAAATGAAAATTTTCAGATAAAAATTTCTGATATTTTTCTTATTTCTGCTCAAAACATAGATTGTTGGTACTCGTTAGAACCGCCTCGACGAGGAGGCGGTTCTAAAGAGTACCCACAATCTATGTTTTGAGCAGAAGTAAGAAAAATAATGTAAACCCCTGTAAACCCCAGTTTTACTATATAAAAGTTGGGTTTAAAGGGGTCAAAATTATATAGGCATGTTTTCGTGATGGAGAGAAATGTTGCCTCTCGGGTGATGTCTACTCCTACCTTTTATACGCGTATATATCCATGAAAGGGTCTGAATGCGACGGAAACATTCTGGTGCTACTAAAAATTTGTCATCACGAAAACATGCCTATATAATTTTGACCCCTTTAAACCCCACTTTTATATAGTAAAACTGGAGTTTAAAGGGGTATACATTATTTTTCTTATTTTTGCTCAAAAACATAGATGCGGTTCTAATGAGTACGCACAATCTATGTTTTGAGCAGAAATATGCAAAATATCAGAGTTTCTTATCTAAAAAATTTTCAGTTTTTGGAGGTGAAATTTTCTATATGTTTGATTAGGCCTTCGTAATGCCTTCGGGTTTATTTGCCTCTAACCTAGGGCTCTTCATACAGTCGAACCAATGGATCGAACATTTTTCAGACTGGCATTTTTTGCTATGCATGGGTAGTTCGAGCCACTGAGGATTGGTCATAGCACCGGATCAGGAGGAAAATGGGGATGATTTTGGGGTTTCTTTTGGATCTTCTATAAAATATTTGCATGTAAAGTGCACTCATTAGAATCGCCTCGATGAGGCAATTTTAAAGAGTACACACAACATACATTTTTTTATGATAAACTCAGTTTATTTTCCTAAAATATTCCTAAATAATTGTTTTCTGGAGCTGTCGGAAGAATTTCTTTAGGGACTAAAGTTCGAACTTGCCACGGTAAATTAATGGCATGTTTGGTATACTCATTAGAATCGCCTCGATGAGACGATTCTAATAAGTACACACAATATATATTATTTTCTTAAAATATCCCTAAATAATTGTTCTCTGGAGCTGTCGGAAAAAAATTTTAGGGACTACAAAGCGAATTCGAACCAACCACGGTATACGAGCCATCGATGTTCGAGTAATTGAAATTTTACTGAAGATAGTAATTGAAGGAAGATGGGATGCATTCATCTCTTGCATGTATTTGGAAGGTTACTGGCACATTACACAACCCATATGGCATCCAATGAAACTCGTAAAAGATATTTATTTTTTTTATTTTGTCAGAAAAAAAAGACTGACGTTTCGTGCTCATCGTTTACTAGCACATAAGCTGTCAAGCCTGAATTTTCTCTGCTTTCTAATGTCAGGGCTGTAGAAATATCATGCCCGACTTGTCCAACTTGTTCCCTTTTCTCCGAGGACAAGAAAGAAATTTCAATTTACTTGTCCTAGGATAAGTCCTTCATATCTCTAGCTAAGAAGAGTATCCAGATTTTGAGATATATATTTTTCTTATTTCATATAGTTTCTTGGAAAAATAAGAAAAATGTCAATTTTTTGGCGAGTAAATCTTAATTGGACAAGCGGATTTTGACCATTTGTTTACCATTTGTCCGTGAACAAGTAATAAAATCTGATCAGTTCGCAGCCCTGCTAATGCTGTAAGAGAATTAGGGCATTTTAGGAATAAATGGTATTTGAAAGACTAAAGTGTCCCAATTTGTATTTTCGTGTATTCCCAGAGCCAATTCATCTTAACCCATTGTAGACTGAATGAAATCACCCACACTATATATTGGAATAGTCCAATTTCAATTTTAGGTAGGTCAGGCTATGAGAGTTAGGTATTCCTAGAGAAAAATGGCTAAACTATTTGCAAACAGTGAAGACCCTGATCAGACGCCGCGTTCTGTGGTGTCTGATCTGAGTCTGCATTGTTTGCCAATTACCCTTTTAGGGGTCTCCTGACTACAATGGGTTAAAACAGTTTTGTCATTGTCTACTCTGTTTGCCGTTCCGTTACAATATTTTAGAAACATCAGTTGCTAAAACTTCAGCATAAGTATGATAAGGTGTTTAACTCATGAATGCCGAATGAACTCTGCTTCCTCATTCTTTGGAATGGTCCACTTTCGACTTTTAGGGACATGGCTCAATTTGTGTTCATTATTTCTTTTTGAAGAAATTTAATGCAAGCAGTGTTGTCCTTGATCAGACACCACATTCTGCGGGTCTACACTGTCTGCGAATGCGAGAAGGGAATACTAGGCATTGATGACTTTAGATATCGGAATATCTTTCATAAAGCAGAAATTATAATGCCGGCTTCTTCCAGAAAAACAAGAATTCCGATCAGACTATGTAAATGCGCACGCACATCAGGTTCTTTGTTAATTACTTACGACAATCGACATTTGTTTTGCGTGACGCCGCCCATATTTTGCAACAGCAGATGACAGTCAATAGAGAGTGTATTCTGTATATCAATAAACAAGAGACGAAACCGCGTGATAGGGATTGGGCTATAGTTCCAGATGAGATGATAAGGCAGGACTGTTTAGGGGTCGATTATTCACATAGCCATAGTATACAAACGCCGAAATATTCTTAAGGTAGTTGTTCACGTGATTATCTTTGACCAATGTAATCAAACCGCGTGTTAGACGAAATCCAGATAACGGTTATTTATAGCCGCGCTTTTCTTGTAGCCGTGACGTCACAGTGTTGCGGATGAAAGGTTATCTGTAAAACCGGGACTGGGACATTTGGGACACTGGCAAACAGTACAGACCCAGATCAGACGCCGCAGTACGCGGCGTCTGATCAGGGTCTGCACTGTTTCCTTAAATTACAGGAAGTTATAAGTTAAATGATTACAACAACAACAAACTGAGCCAGGGCACTGCATTTCCTCCAAAACTTCATGTGCGCTCAGCGAATACGCAGACAAGCCTGCTCTTCAGCACAGCCTGATCAAAGTGTTCGCTGGCCGTCTGATGACGCAATGGATCTTTACCTACCCATAGAGTGCCCCGCGAAGACTCTGATCAGACTGCGTGGATGCGCAGGCTGATCTGAGTCTTCGCAGGGCTCACATTTCATCTTGTAGGAAATTCTGTGCCCCGGCTCAAATGCTTCCATTATCTAGCCCTGTGGTGGACATGTCAATTTCTAGACAATATTCAATGCTTATTAGCGCAGAATCAATACTCCGATTCCCACTGTGGGAAAACCAACACGATTTCTTAAGCTAACGGTGAAGATCTAGACCAGTCTACATGCTCCATGAATCGGCGCAAGGCCTTCACTCTTTGCCCATATATTTAGGGTACTTGATAACATTGGATGATATTTTACAAGTGATACAATATTGGTGATTTCCCATTGCTTCCTTGCACACCACTCCCCTTTTGAAAAGGGGGTCTACTAAAAAGGGAAGAATTTGCTCCCTCGGGGAGCAAATTCTTTCCTTTAAGAGTGAACTCCTTTTCAGGAGGGAGGTAAAAAACCATTGTGCCAGAGTTGCCGCCTCTGAATTTTATCCTTTACCCTTAACTGGTGTTTTTAGAATGATAAAAGCGAATAGAAGCCCTTCAGACAAGAAATTTACTGTTCGTGTGTGGTATATGGGTGATTTTTTCCAAAGCCGGACTCATTATTATTATTATCCTCGCGTTGGTCCAATTCTCGAGATTAAAATCTTTGTGGGTGCCACCATGCAGTACCCTAAAGCAGGGACGGAAATTTAATGATTTGGGGCACAGGTAATATAATTGAGCAGGGACACAACATTTCCCACAGAATTGTTTGCGCGCCCAGCGGAGACTCGAATCAGCCTGCACATCCGCGCAGTCTGATCTGAGTCTTTGTTGGGAACACTGTGGGTCCAATGCGCCTTTAGGCGGATAGCAATGACTCTGATCAGAATGCAGGTTGATCTGAGTTTGCTGGGCGCACATTCAATATTGTAGGAAATGCCTTGCCCGGCTCATGGACATGGCAGAATCACAGATCACAACCTTTTCAAGGTACCGAAACACCGGAGGAAAAGAAGGGTCGTTTAAAATGACATCACTAAACACCTCTTTGAAAGCAGAACCGTTCACCGAACAGGAACCCGCTACATGAACGACGGCTAACAGGAATACTACCGTGCCTATTTAACACTTGCAAGTACCATATAAACCCTTATAATTCGGACAAGCTTGAGTAAGCAAAACAGAATCAGACCAGATGATGTCGAACGTGGCGTCTGATCAGGATTTATACTGCTTAGCGCTCATCTAGCAGTTGTTAACACAGCAGCGTATAAATATAGACATGTCATTACGAAGACACACCTATTCAAATATACATTAAAAATTTTACCACCAAAAAATGAAAATTTTCGGATAAAAATTCTGATATTTTTCTTACTTCTGCTCAAAACATAGATAATGGTTACTCGTTAGAACCGCCTCGGCGAGGCGGTTCTAACGAGTACCCACAATCTATGTTTTTGAGCAGAAACAAGAAAAATAATGTATACCCCTGCAAACCCTAGTTTTACTATATAAAAGTGGGGTTTAAGGGGGTCAATATTATATAGGCACGTTTTCGTTATGACAGGTTCATTTGAGAATAAGTATGGTAAAGAGATAAGTTGTCCGAAATTTTTAGGGCAAATACGGTAATGAAACCGTTCCCTAATAGTGCTGATGAAGTTAAACCTGTAGTATGCGTATCTGTGCCGTCTGGTCGCGACATCACCGAATACACGCAACGCAGACGAAGTAGACTGCTTGCTATATATCCATCTATTCGTACGTATACCCGTGCGAAAATCTTCGGGAAATATTCAACACATGCATCCGTGCGATGGGATCATGGCCTTCACTGATTTAATACAGAATCTTTGGAGACAAGAATATATGGAAGAACAGATAAATGGCATGATCGCGCAGTCTGATCCTAACCTTCTTTGTTCAGTTATGCCACTGATCAGTACCTTGTCTCATGCTGAGACTCAAAAGTTTTTAATGCAACGTCATTGGGCGCGTCAGGAACACGAAGGATATTTCCGTGGTCAAGCCGCGCCATGCGAAAATGTCTTCGGGCACGTGCGGATAGTGAAGGCCCAGATCAGACTGCGCATCCGGGCAGTCTGATCAGGGCCTTCTCTGTCCGCTAACGCAATCATTAGACACTATAGACTGTATCAATGGACTCGAGAACATAAAATTGAGTTTCTTAGACTTACGGTTTTAGAGTTCCAGGCCTTGCAAGCAAATGTGCCTGAGCGTCCGTCTGTCCGGCCATCTCTCCGTCTAGAGGGTTCTCCCTTACATATACTCTGGATGCACGCCTTATTTTTTCATGATTTTTGCATTCAGAGAGGCCTGGGAAAACGAGGCAGACCAAGATTAAACGGAGCAGTTTGATCAGGACCTGCGCTGTTCCCTATTACGACGCTACAGATCCCAAATTCAAAGCAGTCAAATGTTGTTGTTTTTTTTCTTCAAAAATAAGGCTTAGAGTAAGGACTTAAGGCATCAGGGCCCAGTTGTTCAAAGCTTTACGACGTCGTTAGTTAACGATTCGTTAAAATTTACATCGAGTGATATGCAAATATGCTGAAATTTTTTTGCTGAAAAAATGTGAGTAGCTTTTCACATTTTTTCAGCAAAAAATATCAGAATATTGTGTATTGAATCCGCTAAAACAGTCAACGAAATGACCCTTAACGAGCTCGTTAAGCTAACGACGCTTTGAACAACTGGGCCCTGACTTTTAATTATAACTATCGTATGCAGCCCATCTGGGAGGGGCAGGTGATAATTTCATCACGAAAACATACCTATATAATATTGACCCCCTTAAAATCCACTTTTATACAGTAAAACTGGGGTTCACAGGGGTATACATTATTTTTCTTATTTCTGCTCAAAAACATGGATTGTAGGTACACGTTAGAACCGCCTCGGCGAAGCGGTTCTAACGAGTACCCACAATCTATGTTTTGAGCAGAAATATGAAAACTATCAGACTTTTTTATCTGAAAAATTTCAGTTTTTGGAGGTGAAATTTTGTATATATTTGTATAGGCGTGTTTTCGTAATGCATTTGGTTTCTGGTGACACAAGCATTTGTAAATGCATTTCAAATAAACAACTGAAAACAACGTCTCAGATTACAGAAGGTGCGGTTTAGACTGGCATTAGTCTATTGAATTAAACAATGACTGCATAAAAATGCATTATCTGTACCCATAGAATCAATCGAAACTAGACTTTTCTCTCTGATGCTGAAATCTAGTGACCAAGCCTCTATAATCATGACATTATTTTGATTTTATTTTGGATGTATGAAACAGGATTATTTGACTTAATATTTAGTCTTTGGGGACTGGAGGCAGTCTAGGTGCGGTTGTTTTAGTCGCCATTGCTTGTAATTAGCCTAGGTGTTCGGGTACACAGGCTTCAGCAATTAGTGTAAACCCAGACCAGACGCCGCAAACACGACATCTATAATCCGGGTTGACACTCTTTGCCAGAATGAACGTGTTTTCAGATACATCAACATGCAGAAAAAATGAATTCACTAGTTAGGGTGGTAAAATATTCGGGCCGAGCAATGCTAAACCATGTCTTCGGGCGTTTGCGGACAGCGAAGGCCAAGATCGGACTGCGCATACGCGCAGACTGATCAGGGCCTTCGCTGCCCGCTAACAGAATCATTGGATACCGCAGAATGTATGAATAGCATTACGAAAACACGCCCATTCAAATATATTGAACATTTCACCACCAAAAACTAAAAGTTTTTAGATAATAGTTCCGATATTTTTCATATTTCTGCTCAAAACATAGATTGTGGGTACTCCTTAGAACCCCCTCACCAAGGCAGTTCTAACGAGTCCCCACAATCTAATTTTTTGAGCAGAAATAAGAAAAATAATGTATACCCCTGTAAACCCCAGTTTTACTATCTAAAGTGGGGTTTAAGGGGGTCAAAATTATATAGGTATGTTTTCGTGATGGATAGCAAATGTCCATATGATACTTTGCGCATGAGCAGGATGATTTGAATCTGCTCATTTTTCGGATGCTCGAAGACACTTTCGCATTACGCGGTCCATTTAGGGTAAACGCGATATTTTATATTGCCGATTGATTGATAATGATGTACAAGGCAAGAAATGAGCCCTTAGGCTGATAACTCCCAATGAAGGTCAAGGTCAACCTCCGCAATCATAGGTGTAGCTCTCATTACGCACATACGCAGGTGCGTAGCATGCGTAAGAAAACTTTTACAATAAAGTGACAATATCATAAAATATGTTGCTTACTTACCACAGGGATTGCTCTTAAAGGACAGAATTTGCTCCCAACAATAGTTGGCATTTTCATATTTATTAGCAGAGAAAGTTTCATGTTCAGCTATGTTTAGCAAGCAAGAATTTGCAATTGTTAGTGATTTGAGATCTATTAGCCGTACAAATTTCATGCTCAGCTGAGTTGAGCATGAAAAAAGTTTTGTAACCTCGGGGCCAGTTCTGGCTAGCCACTGGCAATTCGATTACAGAATCACTGGTCATTGGACTAACAGAGAAGACTGCGGTCCGATACAGTCCCATTTACATCTCGCCCACTTCTAATTTCCAGCCAATCAGATTACTTGATCCAGATTTTTGATAGAAATTCACATATTTAATGACAAACAGTGCAGATCCAGATCAGTCGGCTTATTCAGAATTCTTCAGAAGCCAACTGATCTGGATCTATACTATTTGTTAGGACAGGGCATGTCTTATTCAGCAAGAGAAGAGTTAACCGCTTACAGTAATAAACCTGCCCTGAAAAAAGTGCGAGTCGGCTGTCTGACTGGCTCGACAAGATTCAGTAAAAACACGAAGTCATACAACATTGTGGCAACATCGAAATGACGTTGTTGTGAAGTTCTGGTGTACTGAAAGCACGAGTGCTATAATTTGCACCCAAATGTGGCATCAAACAGTTGTTTTAAATTAAATTACGGCATTTATTACTTTCTTCTTTTAATGGAGTTCACAAAATTCGTGTTCACGTTGTCCTTCGGCGCATGCGCACGTTTTACTATTAGTTCATTGACTAGAGGTTAATGACATAAAGGACGAAATCCGTCAGCAGCAGCTGTCAATATATTTTGTGTTTGTGTTGAGGTTTTACGGCCCAGTCAACCCAATGGGATCATATCGAGCGCGGCCAATTTACCTAACCACACGTTTTCTGGGCAGGCTTAGTCCTCTAATCGGTTAACCAGTACTGTGCACATTCCTTCGCCAGAAACTGACAACTGCCCTTCTTGAATCAGCGGAAGGGCGAGAATGACCGAAGAAAATATCTCATGATCAATCTCCGCGAAAGAATGTTGCCGACCTCGGCGGAGTCATCAATATAACATTTACCCCAAGTAATCGTATATGCCGGCCTGAGCAAACAGTGCACACACAGATCAGACGCTGCAGAATGTGGAGTCTGATAAATAATCCAGGTAAATGGTATGCACTGTTTGCCACTCAGCCAACAATTATAAACTACATCAGCAGGTAGTATCAAAGTACTGAGAGTACTGGTGGGTTGATTGTCTTCGAGTGTAGGCTGGGAGAATGGTCCTGAACAGGGACTTAACACTGTTTCATTTAACCCTTAACTTCCACTTATTTAAGCAAACCGTGCCTATCTGATCAGACGCCGTGTTTTGTTTTACGGCGTCTGATCTGGGTCTGCACTGTTTGCCAATGTCCTAAATGTCCCAGCTCAGGTTTTACAAATAACCTTCTGTTGATCACTGACGTCACAGCGACAAGAATAGCGCAGCTATAAATAACAGTTACTTGGTCTTCGTCTAACGCGCGGTTTGATTCCATTGGTCAATGATAATCCCGTGGACAATTACGTAAAGGAAATTTTGGATTTGTACACTATGGCACGATTGTAAACAATCGACCCAAAAAAGGGCCTGTTCAAAATTTAAGACTGGGGTGGTAATGAAATATGGTGTCTAAATATTTAGACCCAGTGGGCACATAACGTTAAAATGACGTCGTATCAACGTCGATGCGACGTGACCACGTCGCATCGACGTTGATACGACGTCATTTTGATGTTGTGTGCCTGCTGGGGAGTAAATGCGATCCGTGAATTCGTTTGAAGAGAATTTCCTGTATTGCAGGAGTGGATTCAAAGGCGGTTCAGTCGAACCCCATTTTGACTCAAAATTTCATTTTCATTGGAAATTTTGGATAAATTTGGGACACCTTTTACTTAAACCTCTCTTCAACAAGTCTATTTTACTACCTGTGAATTGTGTACAAGTGCTGGGTGAGTGGCAAACAGTGTAGACCCTGATCAGATAAAGAGCTCTGCGGCATTTAATCTGGGTCTACAAAGTTTTCTCAGGTCTGACTGTCCGAACACATTGAGTAAGTACGGTAATATTATTAAATCTACCCTCCTCCCCCCCCCCCCCCCCCCCCAACACACACACCCTTAGAAATCCTCCTGGATCCGCCCCTGTATTGTCTTGTCAGCCTGGCCATACCCACCAGCTATGTCTGACTAGGATCATTATGTATGTAAATGTCCTAGAATTTAGAACACTTTATTCCATATACTTTTTCGGCCTAATTTTTGCTTCTCATGTTCTTTTTAATACTTAGTGAAATGGCAAACAGTGTTGGAGATTCTGTGAAATCCCATACTGCCTGTGCAAACAAGAATATCCTACCTAGAAATTGCGATGTGCAATAGTGCAGGCCGCATTGTAGGTCCCATGTGCACGGCTTGATAAAATTGAACTTTTTAGTTATTTTGTAAATTGGGTCCATGTGAAGTATAAAAAAAGATGTTGCCAATTGTTTGGTTTGAGTTTGGGGTTTCAATGACGTCATCACAAATAATACCTAGAAATAAGCATAAAATGTCATATAAAAGCAAAGGGGACATATAGGTTGGTGGCTAATTTAGCCTGACAAACAACCTGCCCGATATAACTACTTTTCATGTGTGCCAAAGTGTTTACTGGGATACATTGAATGAGAAAATTGTTCTCATCACGAAAACATGCCTATATAATTTTGACCCCCTTAAACCCCACTTTTATATAGTAAAACTGGGGTTTACAGGGGTATAAATTATTTTTCTTATTTCTGCTCAAAACACAGATTGTGGGTACTCGTTAGAACCGCCTCAGCAAGGCGGTTCTAACGAGTACTCACAATCTATGTTTTGAGCAGAAATATGAAAAATATCAGTTTTTTATCTGAATATTTTCAGTTTTTAGAAATGAAATTTTCCATATATTTGAATAGGCATGTTTATGTAATGTAAAAATAATACTACCTCATCAGCTATATGAAATATCACCGTTTCCATAGCAACCAACGGTAAAATGTTGGATTAAGAGGGTAGCCATAGTAGATTGTTTATATCTCAGACTATACTCAACATAGGGGTAGCCATAGTAGATTGTTTATATCACAGACTATACTCAACATAGATATAAAATATTGGTAGCAAACATTACCCTACAATGTGATATCCAAATAAGCGCATTTGCATATTCATGAGTATTAATTAATATTTATCTTTTGAGAAAAAAAGAACACCAAAAAAAAAAAAAAAAAAAAAAAAAAAAAAAACAGTGAAAACAAGATAATTTACTCATAAACTAGATTGTGCCCAATATACGTAGATTTACAAAATGTTTATGGTCCATATATGTTAATAATCTCATTTTCATATTCATGAATACTCATAAATACTAATTGTTTGGTAAAAAGTCATCAACAATCAGAAAACTAGGCCGCTGTAAACTTGTATTTATCTGTTTCCTTGCTAATTTTGGTAGATTATCCTTATGGTTTTCAGAAATTAGTATGCCTAGAACTGGTAGTCAGTCAGGTAGAAATGCTAAAACAAACAGGAATTGGGTTAATTAGTATCACATGCCTTAATTTAGATTCATGACGGGTCGGTTTATGATATATATGTTTTTATGTCAAATTACAAAACATGCTATGTATTTTTGTTTGCAATCTTTATTCAGAGTAATTATGCCTCCTAATTTTTCTTGGGATAGTAATGCTTATTACTAAGAAGGATATCTTGAGGATGGGTTGTATTCTTCATTTGGAGCCCATATGGGGTCAATATGTCTTCATAATGTCAAACTGTTGTAGTTTTTTTTTTATATATATATATGTTTTATTTTCTCATATTTTCATATTTATTTCCTGAGTCTCGGCTGTTAATTTTATTCTGGAACTAGTTATGCCTATTGGTTTGGTTAATACCCTAATTAAAAAAAAAACATAACTGAGGTATGCAGAAGCACATATCAAGGGGCCAGAAGGGTTGAAAATATCTTCCTTATTTCAAAATATTGCAACTTAATGCACATTTCCAATTTCATTTGTTATTTCTGAAGTCTGCGCCTCTTATATCCTTCAAATAAGTATGCTTATCAATGTGGTAGTTACCCTGACTCAACCCCAATCGAGATAGACAGAGGTATATTCCCTACTAAGGGGACCAGAAGGGGGTAACGTATCTTCCTAATAGCAAAATCCTTAAGATTTCATATCTATTATATGTTCGTTTCGTTTTATTTATGGAAATGCATCCTTTAATTTACATTAAAATAGTCACACTTAGTCATTTAGTAGATGGCATGACAAACCAGAAGGGAATAATATTATGATATGTCTCTATGAAAGGGAGCTGAGGAGGGATCGGTATGTCTCCTTTCTCGTAAAATATTATCTTTCACATGCGGTTTCTATTTCAGTGATTATTTCTGACGTTTAACCCTTAAAACGCCAAGAAAACCTGCATCTGAAAATGTCGTCTGTTTATGTCGTCTGCTGAATATTCTTGCAAACTTTTCAAACCTATTTTTGCATACAGGCAAACAGTGTGGACCTAAATCAGACTGCTCCTAGAGGAGCAGTCTGATCTGGGTCCACGCTGTTTGCAAAAAATGACTTTTAAAATCACAAGCAGATGACAAGGCAGACGACAATTGATGTGATCGGCAGTTTAAGGGTTAAGCCTCATATTTCTTGGAATTTTATGCTTAGTTGCTGGGTTGGTACCCTGATTCAAACAAACTTAGGAATAGGCTGGATCGCATTCTTTACTAAGGTGCCCATGAGGTATAAATATATCTTGCTTACGGTAAAAAAGCACATTTTTTTCACATTCATTATTAATGACTATTTCTGCTGGCGTTGCCTTTTAATTGTTTGAAACAAGTATTTATGTAAATACATTTACTTATACAAGAATAGATGTCGTTGTGATTAGATGTTCTAGTCAGGAGGCCCTAGTCATGAGGACCACCTTTCTTGTTTGTGTCAAGGTACTTACCTTACATATATGATGATAAATCGAAAAAAATGAGAGGCTGATTCAGTAAATCATTTATTTAAGTAGAAAATATTTCAAAAAACATTTTGCCTTAACAGAGGCATAAAGTATCTACCCCACCTTTGGCTCCTTACTGTAAACATACTTAAAAATAGAAAATATATAAAAACCTTAGAAGTTTTACATTAAGAAGATATTCTGACCTACCCTTGACTCCTTGCAAGGGAACATGATACTACTTTTCTCCATTCTTCTTTGGGTAAGGCTGCTAACAGGCTAATAAGCATAATGCTCTCAAGGAAATAAGGAGGCTTAGACTTCGGAAAGAAACAATAATGGATTTACCCGAGCCCAAATGGGCTTAGCTCGTCTTCCAGGGAAATAACTCTGACGTAGACATATTTACATTCCTTTTCATCGTGGGTCAGTTCTAAAGCATTTTACATTATTAGTAGCCCCAATTTTTGAAAAGATTTAAATACGAGGGAAGCAAACTTCCTTCTAAACAAAAATATCTCCCTTTCAAAACAGCGACAAAATTTTCAGGCGCAATCCCTGCATATCGCACATCGGCATAAATTCGTTTTTCCTGCTTCCCGACTCAGATATAAAATTCATAACTGACCTTTAACAAATGACTCAGAACGTATTGTATGAACTTGTGTTAATTAATTAATGGTTAAAGAGTAATAAGATTCCCTGTAGAATGTGAAAATGCTGGCACGGCCATCGGTGTCCCATCTGCCTACTTGTAATTATTACGAAAACATGCCTATTCAAATATACTGTAAATTTTACCATCAAAAAATAAAAATTTTCAGATAAAAAATTCGGATATTTTTCATATATCTACTCAAAACACAGACTGTGGATACTCGTTAGAACCGCCTCGAGGAGGCGGTTCTAACGAGTACCCACAATCTATGTTTTTGGGCAGAAATAAGAAAAATAATGTATACCCCTTAAACCCAAGTTTTATTATATAAAAGTGGGGTTTAAGGGGGTCAAAATATATAGGTATGTTTTCGTAATGGACTAAAGGAATGATTTTCATTTTTATGGGCTTTGTCGATATGTAAACTCGGAGGATCACTCATAAAATGAAGAATTTCCTGAAGGGGTGGGGTGGGGACAATTTCTTTCCTTATAGTGTAGTCCACTTTGCAGAGGGGGACAAAATCAATTTAGACAGAGTTACCTCCCCTAAAAGACTATCAATTAATCCTTAAATACAAAGTATCACCCGGGCCTCTCCTCTCTATTCTTACATTCTGTAGTATCCAACGATTCTGATGCGCAGGCTGATTTGGACCTGCGCTGTCCGCATATGCCCGAAGACATGTTACCACATGACGCCGCCCATTTATAAATCGCCTCTGAATGGTAATACCAGTAAAAATGTCTTTAGCATTTGAACTCTATTATTTTCAAGTCTCAAGGCTACACTTTTAAGGGAGACAACTATTTTCGCCCCGCTACTGAAAGCGGTCTATTCTAAAAGGAAAAAAAAATGCTGCCCGTAGGAGCAATTCTTTCCTTTAAGGGTAGACCCTTTACATAAGGGGCTTTGTGTATAGAGTAGACCCTAGACATAATGGGCTTGGTGTATAGAGTAGACCCTATACATAAGGGGCTTGGCGTATAGACCCTATAAATAAGGTGCTCGGTGTATAGAGTAGACCCCTATACATAAAAGCACCTGTTGTATAAAGTAAACCTTTAACATAAGGGCCTGCTGTATAGACTAGACCCTATACATAAGGAGCTTGGTGTATAGAGTAGACCCTATACATAAGGGTTTGATGCATATAGTAGACCCTTTATATAAGGGGCTTGGTGTATAGAGTAGACCCTTTACATAAGGAGCTTGGTGTTAAGACCTTATACATAAGGTGCTTGGTATAGAGTAGACCCTTTACATAATGGCCCTGTTGTATATAGTAGAGCCTTTACATAAGGGCTTGGTGTATAGAATAGACCCTTTACATAAGGGGCTTCATGTATAGATTCGACCCTTTACATACGGGGCTTGATGTATAGCGTAGACCCTTTACATAAGGGGCTTGGTGTATAGACCCTATATATAAGGGCTTGGTGTATTGAGTAGACCCCCTTTACATAAGGGGCTTCGTGTATAGATCCTATACATAAGGGCTTGGTGTATAGACCCTATATATAAGGGCTTGGTGTATTGAGTAGACCCCCTTTACATAAGGGGCTTCGTGTATAGATCCTATACATAAGGGCTTGGTGTATAGACCCTATATATAAGGGCTTGGTGTATTGAGTAGACACCCTTTATATAAGGGGCTTCGTGTATAGATCCTATACATAAGGGCTTTGTGTATAGACCCTATATATAAGGGCTTGGTGTATTGAGTAGACCCCCTTTACATAAAGGCTTCGTGTATAGATTCTATACATAAGGGCTTGGTGTATAGACCCTATATATAAGGGCTTGGTGTATTGAGTAGATCCCCTTTACATAAGGGGCTTGGTGTATAGATCCTATACATAAGGGCTTGGTGTATAGACCCTATATATATGGGCTTGGTGTATTGAGTAGGCCCCCTTTACATAAGGGGCTTCGTGTATAGATCCTATACATAAGGGCTTGGTGTATAGACCTTATATATAAGGGCTTGGTGTATTGAGTAGACCCCCTTTACATAAAGGCTTCGTGTATAGATCCTATACATAAGGGCTTGGTGTACAGAGTAGACCTTTACATAAGGGACTATGTATAGAGTAGACCCTTTTTCATAAGGGAATATGAATAGAGGAGACCCTTTACATAAGGGGTTTGGTTTGCATGAAGGCCAAAGGCTATAAGATGTTATCTCCCTACTAAAAATGACCGAGTGTATCCGGTTCCTTTAATTTATTTAAACCTCAGACATTGAAAAACCTGTTAATTTTTTGTATTTCCAAACATTTCCCACTTGTAGAGGGTGGACATGTTTTCTTTGCAAATATTTGTCGTTACATGCTGCCTTTGCTACCATAAACCTTCAACCCCTGATTTTCTAGTGGGCGCTTCTGTCTTTAAATTTGGACCTGTCCATTACTGCTATAAATAGGGATGCCAGTCAGAATTAAAGACAAAATGGCAAGTAGCATAGGTCCTGATGGGATGGCTCGTTTTCAGTCTATAGTGCTTAACGAACGTTGTAACAAAAATATCTATAACAAGAAGGTTGGGACACAACGACAGGTGGAGCCGTGCATTACACGAAAACACGCCTATTCAAATATATTGAAATTTTTACAACCAAAAAAGGAAAATTTTCAGATAAAAATTCTGATAATTTTCATATTCCTGTTCAAAGCACAGATTGTGAATACTCGTTAGAACCGCCTCGACGAGGCGGTTCTAACGAGTACCACAATCTATACTTTTGAGCAGAAATAAGAAAAATAATGTATACCCCTGTAAACCCAAGTTTTACTATATAAAAGTGTGGTTTAAGGGGGGTCAAAATTATATAGGCGTGTTAGTGATGGTAACACAGTGCTACACTTTAAACTACCCCACCATTACACCAAAACGAGCCTTCTAGGCAGTCTAGGGAACCACTAACTGCCTACTAAAATAACCGAAGGCGAAACAGATATAAGTCGTGTCACTCAAAAAAGGTCTTAGCTTAGTATGCGACCAAATAAAGCCTAAATCTGCTACGCATCAACATAGTCTGTTCTGAGCCATCGCGTTTTGCGAACAAAAGCTTCAATATTTAGTCTATATATAGCGAACTTTGAAAGTCTTGCTCTGTGACGCACGCATGCGCAGACTGATCCCGGCTTTCGCAGGCCTCGAACGCCGAAAATTCCTTTTTGCTCGACCCGGTCCATATTTATGGCAAATCTAACATGATAAAATTGGAGCCGTATCGATTCTTCCTTTGTCGAGTGAAATGTACATGACATTCTCTCTCTATTCAAACCGATACGATCCAGTTATGGCAGTTGCAACGAACTAAAGGCAGCCATATTGATTTTGCGAAGACTGGCGAAAAATCAATGAAAGAATCATACAGCAGTAGCCAGATTGTTAGTCATATTACAATATATGCTGCTTTAGAACTTACAGGAATCTTCAAATCTTAAAAAAATACGTTTTTACTTCTCTTTTTATTTAAGGAGAATTAATACTCTTCCAAGGGAGATAACTCTGTCAAACTAGTTTTTGCTTTCTTCTGAAGAGGGCTCTACTCTAAAAGGAACGAATTTGCTCCCGTTGGGAGCAAATTCCTTCCTTTTATAGTAGACCCTTTATCAGGAAGGAGTGATGTACAGGAAAGCCAACAGGAAAACACAAAGGTTATTTCCCTTGCATCTAACAAGCGTAGCAAGTCATCTCAAGACGGTTGACCTTTTTTTGTCTTTGAGATTATTATCTTTTGTTAGGCATTTTAGAGTATTAATGTCGTGTTGGTTTTGAGGCTATAACTGTCGTTGGTATTTGCGGTTACAATTGTCGTTTGGTTATTTTCCACGACGGAATGAATGATAAATGAATATATTTGTAACCTTAAAGCGTCATTCAAAATTGTAGCAGATACAGAACACATTTTTTTTTTTTCATTTTCCGAGAAAAAAAAGTAAGTCATTCAGCAGACTCGTCTGCAGCAGACGATTCACATGAAATGTTTTATTTTCTGAACAACGAAATGTATGTTACAGAGTCGTCTGTTGCTATCTGAATGGTGCCACTCTCTGAGCAGAAAGACGACAAAATTTTCTCCTCAGGAGACGCTGTGCATGAAATGCCACTGTCTGTTTGCTGGTAAAAAAATAAAAAAAAAATATTTCAAAACATCGTATTCTATTTTGTTTTACCAAGCCGCTTGATGTTAAACGTTCAAGGATAGGACTGGTGTCAGACATGACTGAATTAACGAACAAT
Source organism: Anodontia alba (assembly GCA_964016985.1). Taxonomy (NCBI): domain Eukaryota; kingdom Metazoa; phylum Mollusca; class Bivalvia; order Lucinida; family Lucinidae; genus Anodontia; species Anodontia alba. The sequence continues at coordinate 112,574,091 of OZ024827.1, read as the reverse complement.
ACCGGTTGAAAGAAGTGCGCCGGGGACCAGGTAACTTTATTCACAGCATACCAAAAACAAACTATAGTCTGCACCCTTTCCCCTCACTTTAAACTTTAGCATTCTGGGTAAAATTTTCAGCAGGCGACATACTGAAATATATTTCTTATTTTTTTCCATAAAATACGATTTGACATTTCATGCCGATTTCAATGAAAACAATTTGCACGAAATGTCAAATCATATTTGTTGGAAAAATAACGAAATATATTTGTCGTCTGCTAAATTAGCCCAGAGAGTGATAAAGGTTAAATAAAGGTAACTGAATTGTTTGAAGTCCAGCAAGAGAACAGAGAAGGGTCTCACCGCACAACTCAGATGGTTTCAAATACAGAATTTTTTTTGCACGGTATGTTGAGACGCGGCTGATAGCCGGCGCCAAAATGATTCGAAAAAAGCCCCACTTTCATTTCTCAACACTTTGCAGGCCAGGTAAAAAATTCAGTAGATAGCATTTTGAAGTATGTTTCCAATATTTTGCTGGAAATGGGATGTGATACTTCATGCAAATTGTCTCCTAATGAAAAATAAGAAAAATATCATCGGTTTATCGCCTGCTGAATTTGCTCATACCATGGAAAATTACAGAGCTGAGAATAGTCACTAATAATCAATCCTGAATTCTAAAAATTTAGTTCAAAAACGACTCATATTTTTCTTAATTCTCAATAAAAACATATGTTGTGGGTACTCATTAGAAATGCCTCAGGGAGGCATTTCTAATGAGTACCCACAACATATGTTTTTATTGAGAAATAAGAAAATTATTTTGTGGATACTCTCTCTTATCTGGAGCTATACAACTAATAATTAGCTTAATAATTAGTATTTAAAGTTATTTCAGGCATATATCAACCCAAATAACTACTTCTGACATAACAGGATGGTCTTGTGAACAAGTGTAAAAGTGATATTTCATGCTTAAAATGGAAGTTCTCAATCCTGAAATCAGGATTAATCCTGAAGTTTCCCATCCCTGAGTTAATGATTAGTTTACCCTTTAAATCTAGAAGACCTTAGCGCTTAGCATGCTGGGAAAAAATCAACAGACTACATTTTGAAATATTTTCTTAATTTTCCCACGATCATAGGATCTGACACTTCATGCAAATTGTCTCCAAACGATACAATTTTCATGAAAAGTCAGACTCTATTTTCTTGGGAAAATATTAACAATTTGGAATAACACAAGCAATTTCTAATTACCACCGTTCCGTTATCCTTCACCACTCTCTGGGCAGAAATAGGAGATCGCTAACTGATGATATTTTTCTTATTGCCATCACCTATTTCTGCCCAGAGAGTTGTTAAGGATAACAGACTTCTCCATAATGAGTGGGGCGACGTCATATATTTAATGTTATTTAGAAATTGCCTGTGTTATACCAAATTGTTAATGCCATAACGAACATAGTAGAACCTTACCAGAAGCCGCATTCCACGGCGTCTGATCTGGGCCTACACTGTTTGCCATGGTCCCTGTATGGTAATAACACGACGTCAGGAGATCTTTTATCGCTTTGTCCAAACGGAAGCGTCCATTAAAGTAAAACTTCAACGACTCGAACACCGGTGACTCGTTTACCGTGGCTGATTCGAACTCGTTTTTGAGTCCCTAGGAAGTTCTTCCGATAGCTCAAGAGAACATATATTTCGGGATATTAAAGAGAATTAACATGACAATGTATGTTGAGTGTATTCATTAGAATCGCCTCGTCGAGGCGATTCTAATGAGTACACTCAAAATACCATTATTTTATAAATGAACAGAAAGAATCCTTAAATTATCCTCATATATCTCCTGATCTGGTGCTATGATTAACTCTCAGTGACTCGAACTACCCATATCTAGAGCAAATTTCCATGGTCCCAAAGATGTTCGAGCCATTGAGGTTCGACTATACAGTCAAACCTGTCTTAAGCAGCCACCCATGGGAAGCTTAAAAAGTGGCTGCTGAAGGCAGGTGGCTGCTTAATACAGTTCAAATATATAGGTATATGAATTTTGGGGCAACTTTCCTCTGGCTGCTTAATACAGGTTGGCTGCTTAATAGTGGTGACCACTAACACAGGTTTGACTGTATTTGCTATCTACCATTATTTACAGAAACTTAATCTCTTATGCTGTTTTATATTACAAATGTCATGGCAAAAAGTGCATACCCTGATCGGATATCGTATCTGTGGCATCGCATCAGATCTGGAAATACACTGTTTGTAAAGGTATATCTTGGGACGCTGAATATAAATGGAATGTGCTATTAATTCCTAGCGTACTGAAAATCAAAGCACTGTGATGTTAAATTTTCTCAAATGGGCCTACAGGGCTTCATACCACACACTGTCGAGTGTTTTCTTGAAGTCAGTGAAGACATGATAGAAACCGTACTAATATTGAAACGTGTTTCTCGCCCAGAAGTCTGAGACTGAATATTTTTTTCGGTAGGCCTTCCTGCTCCGAGGCCCAGTCCCAAGGTTTAGAACTTTTTTTCATACTCAACTTAGTTGAGAATGAAATTTGTACTGCTTATAAATCTCAAATAACTAACAATTGCGAATTTTTTCATGCTAAATATGGCTGAGCATGAACCTTTCTCTGCTAAGAAATATGAAAATGCCAACTATTATTGGCATTTTCATATTTATTAGCAAAGACAGTTTCATGCTCAGCTTTTTCATGCTCAGCTGAGTTGAGCATGAAAAAAGTTTTATTATCTCGAAGCCCATGTGTTTTTTCAGCAGTTATCTTTTCTACCTGAGGCTGGAGCCTACAACCGTACCTTGCTTTGATGACTTATTGAACTTTGTTTGTTTGTGCTGAGGTTTTACGGCCCAGTCAACCCGGAGTCATGTCGAGCGTGGTCAGTTTACCTAACCACACGTTTACTGGCAGGCTTAGTTCTTTAAGCGGTTAATCAGTATTGTGCACATTCTTTCGCCAGAAACTGACAACTGCCCTTCTTGAATCAACGGAAGGGAGAGAATGACCGTAGAAAATATTTCATGATCAATCTCCACGAAAGAATGTTGCCGACCTATGCGGGGGTTGAACGCGCGACCGCCTGGTCTCCAGTCGGACGGCGCATCCAACTGAGCCATCGAGGCCGGCGGCTTATTGGGCTAATGGTTTGATAGTGTTGGCACATTTGTAAGCTTCCCACCTTCGGGAGTGTAATCATCATTATGATTGCCAGACTCTTGTTGGAGAAATCCATCTTAGCTTCTCCTCCAGCTCGAACAAGTTCTGTCGGTGTAATATTAACCCATTCATGCTGATTGTGCTCTTCTACCTCAACTCTTTTGACAGGTCCATTTCCAGTAGAAGGGGTGTCTGTTTATTATTTATTATTACCATTTTGTAAAGAAATTCATGTACGAGGGTTGTTCGGAAAGTTCGTAGAATTGTGTTATATCTAATAATCTTCATGCAATATACATGAAATTGGCATGAACCTTTACTTATCCTTAAAGTATTTTAAAAAATAAATAAATAAACAAATAAAACAAAAACCGACCAAGGAAACCAGATATACGGGTTGCTGTAGCAACGCCATGATGGGTACCTGGAGCAGCCTGAAAAATACCATTTTTTCAAACATGATCTTGAAGAAATTATCTTAATTCCAGACTGTTTGCTCAATGTAAAAAGAGCGGAAACGTCAAGCGATAATTCGACGTCACGAAGTCATTTCCTGAACATTTCAAAACAATCTGTTCTTCCGGAAGAAAACTATAATGTTTTTGTTCTCTTGCTGCGACAGTGGTAACAAAAAAAAAATCATAAAGTCAAACGGTGGCATTGCCCGGAGTTGCGGAGTGTGGAGAAATTCTGTATTGCTCTAAATAAATCACCGATAGAAACACTGACAATTATCAAATCAACGGGAAAATATGGTAAATGCAGTCCAGCTTTTGTTTATAAATGGCACTCCATTACGAAAACATGCCTATTCAAATATACTGAAAATTTTACCACCAAAAAATGAAAATTTTCAGATAAAAAATTCTGATATTTTTCATAATCCTGCTCAAAAGATAGATTGTGGGTACTCGTTAGAACCGCCTTGGCGAGGCGGTTCTTACGAGTACCCACAATCTATGTTTTTGAGCAGAAATAAGAAAAATAATATATACCCTTGTAAATCCCAGTTTTACTGTATAAAAGTGGGGTTTAAGGGGGTCAAAATTATATAGGTATGTTTTCGTGATGCGCGTTTTAGGAGCGAAAGGAAATCAACAGAGGACGACTTCAGGAGTGGCCAACCTGCAGCCGTAACTTGTTCCATTAAGGATTTGGTTAAGGACATTGTTAACATGGACAGAAGAACCACCGTCAGAGTTATAGCTGATATAAGCTTGCTGTTTCGTGCTCTGAAGTACATGGGATATTAATTGAAGAACTTGGAATGCGTAGATATTGCAAGTGACCATGTTGAGAGAGTGCGACGATAGCTGGACTTAAACAACGCTTGACGTTTTCGCAATGTCAGACTGACTTCGGCGTGCTCCGGGTACCTGTACTGTAGTAGATGTAATGGACATAATTTTTGTGTGTGTGTGTGTGTTTTTAAGTATATCATTTTAGTTTTCATAGAACTTGTAGAAGAGATGTTGAAGTTAAGATAGGTATAAAATTCTTTGTTCTACTACGGCTAATATGCGATATATAACACAATTCTACGAACTTTCTGAACAACCCTCGTATTTAATGCAAACAGTGTAGATCCTGATCAGACGCCGAGTCCTCGGCGTCTGATCTGGGTCTACACTGTTTGCCAAAATCCCTTTTATGGGACCTAGGCAAAAATGGATTAACTCTCGCTGACTTTTCTTTCTTCAGTGCCTTGATGGCTGTTTCATGATTAAATTCTTCGTAAAGTATTGGGCTGTGATCCTCGTCTGAACTTGTTGCACACTTTAGTGCTGTGAGATCTCCATCAGCTTCTTGGTTGTAAAACTTCAAACAGTACTCGATCGTTCTGTCAATAATGACATGCTTTTTGGCGGGTGTAATTTTCTCGCTTTGTCTTAAAAGATTGTAGTCTTTCGCGGGTTTGTCTTTTACCGGGTCTTTCTTTAGTCGAAGAGCTTTCAGCTTTCTGGATATTGTGTCTTGTTTAGACCTGTTTCGATGTTTTAACACTGACTCTTTGGCTCGTTTTGCGTCATCTGCTTTCTTATATTAGATCTATGTATCGCTGGGTTTCTGCTGAGTTAAGTTTGCAACTTTAATAAAACAGTATTTTCGTTATCACGCCTTATGAAGTGCGAGATGCCTCTAATGCGTACCACAACATGTGTTTACGTGGGTAAATAAGAAATATATAATTACTTTTCGGCTGGAAAAAAAGGCGTCTTCATGGAGTTATGAATATGACAACATTGCGCAAGTATAAGGGGATGATACGCCCTTTCCATCAAGCCAAGGGATATAACTTTTTAACTTCCTGTTTGCTTTATTGCATGCCAACCCTCTACTGGAAAGGAGTCTGTCCAGAAACCAATTCTTTAGGCCTACTCTGTGAGCAAATTCTTTTCTTAAAGAGTACACCCTTCTGAAAAAGGGGTTTACTCTAAAAGGAATGAATTTTCCTATATCCCTATATCAGGAAATTCATTCCCTATTGAGTAAACCCCTTTCAGAAGGGGACAAAAGCAATTATGACAGAGTTGTCTCCCCTGAAAGTTTATCAGATCCCGTCATGAGACGCAATGATGCAATATAGTAAACCAAACGCTGGTTCGTAAACTAATATTGCGCCTGTTCATGACGTCATATACCTTAGAAATGAACCGCAACGTACTAAAACGTACCTGTAAAAATCAGCGCCCAGCGAAGATTCGGATCAGACTGCGCCAATGCGCAGTCTGATCAGAATCTTCACTGGGTGCATTTTCGACAGTTAAGGTTGTAAAGGGTCTTAAAGCGAACAGCAAATGCTCTGATCAGACTGTTTGGATGCGCAGGCTGATTTGAGTCTTCGCTGGGCGCACATATCAAAAGGTGCGTTTTCTCACGTTTGGCTCAAATGATATATGATGTTCAATGCAAGAACAAAGCCCTTATGTCATACGCAGGCACTGAAATCCTGGACCAGCCTGCCATCCGAGCAGGCTGATCAGGACCATGGTTGGTCTTTGACAGAAACAATGGTTACAGTATAATGTTTCGAGCAACAGAGAAGAATCTGATTAAAAGGAACGGATATGAAGACTGTAAGGATCTTTGATGTTCGTAAATAGCCAAAAGGGGCCTTTACTTGCGTTCAGCGTCGTGCTTATGTGATCTCCGCTGCGCATAACATTTTGTCCTGTCCTCAGTGTTTACGAGCGCCAACAGAACGAGGTCAAAATTTCCCATTTTTACGCAATTAGGATCAGATGCACATGTAACATGTCATGTAAAATACAATATTGATCCGATTGTTGAGGTATTAAATGCGAATTATTGATTCTGTAATAGCCATTATCCATGAATGGCCAGGAGGCGCTGCTAGAACCAATGATTTAAGAGTTTTGGCGACATTTTACGACCTACAACTTAGTAATGAAATAAATACATATATAGGGTGTCCCAGCTAGCATTTTGCTTTAATCTATATGGGACCGTTATCGGCCCGACAGCATTGCTGTCGGGCTGATAACGGTCCGATATAGATTTGTGCAGAATGCTAGCTGGGGTCATCTTGATACAGTGAAAAAAGTAGGTCGCTTTACATTGGTTATATATACAAACGAACTTCAATGGCTCAACCATCTTTGGGACCATGGAAATTTGTTCTAGACATGGGTAGTTCGAGCCACTGAGGGTTAATCATAGCGACAGGACAGGGGGCAAATAGAGATAATTTAAGCAAGTTTGTCGATCTTCTATGAAATAAAGGCATGTTGAGTGTATTCAATAGAATCACTCCAATGGGGCGATCTAATGAAAACACTTAACATACATTGTCATTATAAAATAGGAAAATTTCTCTAAAACATCCTTTTATAGTTTTTCTTGAGCTTTCGGAAGAATTTTGTAGGGCCTCAAAAACGAGCTCGAATCAGCCACGGTAACGAGTCATCGGTGTTCGAGTCATTCCCAGCAGACACTAGACGTCTATACAACATCGCCTCAACGTCGATGCAACGTCATGACGTTGCATCGACGCTGAGACGACGATATGTACACGTCGTTTGCCCGCTGGATTGACGTTTTACTGAATAGGATGTCATCTTGATGATACGTGAAAAGAAATAGGTCTCTTTACATTTGTTATATATATATGCACACTAATAAATTTGGTATGTTAGGTCTACGTCATGCTTTTTGAAGCAGGTGCAATTAACCCATTGTAGACCGAATAAACGTTCCTGACCACTCTATATAATGGAGAGTTGGAGTTCAATTTTAGGTATGTCAGGCTATGTGATTTGGATATTTTAAGGGAAAAATTGCTAAACTATTTGCAAACAGTGGAGACCCCGATTAGACGCCGCATTCTGAGTCTGCACTATTTGCAATTACTCTTTCGCGGGGTTTCCAGACTACAATGGGTTAAGGAGGACTGGCTATGTGATAAGGCTGCCAGATGATAGGTTCCCAAAGAAAATTTCCTAACGATGCAGAGGCCAAAGTTTTATAAGGTTACTCTCTCTTGATCCGCCATGTTGGAGACACCAGTCAGGTTCCTGTACACAATTTTAATCAGTTTGTGTCATTTTTCCTCGATGATATAAGGTCTAAGGGACTTGAAACTTCACTGTGATTATTCATAAGGTACACAGGAATCAAATAACTAAGGTGGCATCAAAATTTGCCAAGAGACAAGAAAATATTGATGCTCAAAGTACATTAAAATTCGATTGAAAATATGCCAGCGTGTCTCCAGCATGAAAGGTAACTTCTGATGTGTGATGTCATCAGCAACTTCTCAATACACCAACAATGATCCCCGTGGGTATGAGTACCTCCGTACTGGTGTCAGTACATTTGTACTAGTGTAAGTACATATGTACTAGTAGCAGTGCTTTAGTACCATGTAAACGGGAATGGCTGCGCTTTAGGGAAGGAAAGGTATCTCTATCAAAAGTCATTGTACCCTTCTGGAAAAGGGGTCTACTCTAAAAGGAAAGAATACGCTCCTCGTTGGAGCAAACTCTCTTTTAGAGAAGACCCTTTTAAGAAGGGGTTTGGTGTATAGGAACATCAATAGGAAACTACAGGCTATATTCATTGTAAAAATGGCGGACAATCTATGAATTAAAACAAGACCTGCCTTTATAGTCTATTATTAGTTTGGTTTTATTTTAGTGGATTATCAAACAGGATTATAAGAAAAAATAGTCACTCGAAACTGGAGCCAGACTAGGCTTCAATCTATTCAGACATAAAGGAAAGGGTGTGGAGGTCAACCAACTTCATTATGATTTGTTTTCTAATATTATTTTCTTTTGTATTCTTCCTCGTTCTTTAATTCTAATCAGACTACTACTCCTACTACTATTAATAATAATAATAATAATAGCAAGAGTAGTAATAGCATATACATTTTTCTCCATTTATTTGCAAGTTACATTTTATCATTCAAGATAGCAAACTGCAATAGGTACATCAGTATCTTTTTTGTGTGTTTAACGTATAGCAAAGGAAACTTTGAGCAGAAAAAAATAACATCCATTTTTTATGAACTGAAACACACAAACAGCTAAGACATACAACGCTTAAACTCCTATCAAACTATACACCGAAACCGACCATACATGTATAAGCAAATAATACATACGCATACACTACTAAATAGGAAAAGAAACAAAGACTAATACTTAATAATTGTAAAGCTAATCTAAAATATAAAACATCACGAAAACATACCTATATAGTTTGACCCCCTTAAACCATACTTTTCTATAGTAAAACTGGGGTTTACAGGGGTATACATTATTTTTCTTATTTCTGCTCAAAATCATAGCTTGTGGGTACTCGTTAGAACCGCCTCACCGAGGCGATTCTAACGAGTACCCTAAATCTACGTTTAGAGCAGAAATATGAAAAATATTAGAGTTTTATATCTGAAATTTTTCAGTTTTTGGTGGTGAAATTTTCTATATATATTTGAAAAGGCGTATTTTCGTAATGACATGAATGTAAATCAATCGACAATTGAGGATATGTTTCAACGGTTTATTCCTCAATATAAAGCATATATACAAGAAATTATGGATCAACATGTACAGATAAAATTTTATTGCGACAGAATAAAACAATATATTAACCTAACTTTTCTTTGTAGTTAAGAAATGTTGCATTAATTTTTTTGGGCAGTATATAAATGCTATTCATAGATTCTACATTTCGAAAACAAGCCTATTCAAATATATAGAAAATTTCACCTCAAAAAACGGAAACTTTTCAGATAAAAAAAAACTCTGATATTTTTCATATTTCTGTTCAAAACATAGATTGTGGGTACTCGTTAAAACCGCCTCGCCGAGGCGGTTCTAACGAGTACCCACAATCTATGTTTTTGAGCAGAAATAAAAAAAATAATGTATACCCCTGTAAACCCCAGTTTTACTATATAAAAGTGGGGTTTAAGGGGGTCAAAATTATATAGGCGTGTTTTCGTGATGAATAAGCTAGAAAATGACTGTCTTCAAGCGAATTTTTAACAACTTCATAGCAACATGAGAACAAATTACATGTCACATGGGGGTGATTATAATCTTTGCCAAGGCTATTAAAATGAAAGTTAAAAACAGGCTTTGTTTTATTAATCATAGGACATACTGGTGATACTTTTCTTATTATTTTTTTCCGGTTAAACGAGGTTCAACATTTCATGCAAATTATCTCCTTATAGACAATTCGCATGAAATGTCTTTTTTCTTCATGGAAAATGAGAAAAGAATGTTTCAACGTGTCGTTTGCTGATATTTTCATCCAACATGCTAAGCGTTAATCTTTTGTTTTCTCTTGTTGACATGATCAAAGACAAATTAATGATGACGTCACTGGCGATGATTATACTGAGGTATTTTGCAAACCGACTTCTCTGTTCTGAGTAACACTATCCCAGTCAGCATTCTACGTAAATCTATATCGGGCCGTCATCGGCCCGTCAGGGTAGCTGACGGGCCGATGACGGCCCGATGTAGATTTACGTAGAATGCTAGCTGGGATTCGCTTGGCGCTTTGCAAGGAAGACATCATTTTGCAAATGTTTGTAACAATTTGATGAAAACGTTTTTGTTTGGTAACTACCTGTGCACCAACAGTTTTATATTAATTTCTGGTTTAAAAACATATGAAAGTTTCGGTTTTCACTCTAAGTATAACGGCTGCAAATTCTGCAGAAGAATAAAAAAAAATGATAGGGTATATGGTTTGGATGCAGATGTAGATATGTAAAATATGTCTTGTTACAAAACTTTCAACAAATAATAACAAAAAAAAAAAACAAAAAAAAAAAAAAAAAAAAACAACAAAAAAATCAAACAGAAAAACGGTTTACAATAAAACGTTCGCGAACGCTCTCAATACCAGAAATGCAAAACTTTTCAACCTGGATCCGTATACCGAACACGAGAACGGCAAAACAATCTAGGACAAAACGGTTAAGGGTTGTTTTCATCTCGGGGGAGGGTAGGGGGTGGGGGGGGGGGGGGGCGGGGTAGGGTAACTTGCGGGTAATTGTGGTACGGGTGTGCGAGCCACTATTTCAAAACCTACCCCATTCATATACCTGACCTTTGAAAAAACGGACCCATTCATATACTTGATCATCCGAAATGTTGACCTATTCATACACTGTCCTATGATTTTTTGTACCCATTTATTGCTGGTAGTTTGACAAATATCGCAATCAATTCATTGAATACCAAGAGAACAAGCAGCCTCAAAAAATCTCTCAGCAAAAAATATGTGGTATAACCTGTTCTACACCAGGGCCCAGTTGTTCAAAGCGTCGTTAGCTTAACGAGCTCGTTAAGGGTCATTTCGTTAACTGTTTTAGCGGATTCAATATACAATTTTCTGAAATTTTTTGCTGAAAAAATGTGAGTAGCTTTTGCACTACTCACATTTTTCAGCAAAAAAAATCAGAATATTTGCGTATCACTCGATGTAAATTTTAACGAATCGTTAACTAACGACGTCGTTAGCTTTGAACAACTGGGCCCAGGATGTCAGAAAACTGGGGTCTTTCACATAGGAATCCAGAAAAATCGGGTCATTCATATACTTTTTACTGAAAAAAGGGGGCCAATCATATACCTGGCAGCGCTGAAAAAGGGGGCCATTCGGCGCACATATCCGTACTATGCCATATACAGGGTTACTAACGAGTACCCACAATCTATGTTTTTTGGCAGAAATAAGAAAAATAGTTTATATCCCTGTAAACCCCAGCTTTACTATATAAAAGTGAAATTTAAGGGGGTCAAAATTATATAGGCATGTTTTCGTGATGAGTTTAATGCGTGTCAATTCGGTTTTGGAGTCGGCAAGTACTCTGTACTCATATGACGACTGAATAATTAGCCATTGCTTCCGACAAGGTAAAAATTGAAGGTATAATTTAAAATTATTTTAGTTGCTTTTTTGCATCAAAACATGCCTTGTGGGTACTCATTGGAACCGCCTCGTCTCACAGTTTTATGCGTGCCAGTTTGGTTCTTGGGATGGCAAATGCTGACGAGGCGATTCCAATGAGCAATCACAAGATACGTTTTGGTGAAAAAAAATGACAAACAAAACTTCTGGTCACTCTATCTAGGGCTATGTTTTATTTAATAGGAAGTTGGCAGCTTGGAACTCAATATCAAATGCGCGCGCAATGTACTGTGCTTAGCCTGGTACCAGGCTATGAGTTTTACATTTCTAATCTTACAAAGGTAAAATACTTCTACTTGACTATTCTTCTGCACATTTCATCTCTCTTACCAGTCAGAAACTCATAAATGATCAGTCTAATCAGAGAGTAGGACATTCCAAATGATAGGATTTTTGTAAAATATCCCAGCTAGCATTCTGCACAAATCTATATCGGACCGTTATCGGCCCGACAGCAAGCAATGCTGTCGGGCCGATAACGGTCCGATATAGATTAAAGCAAAATGCTTGCTTGGATGTATATTTTTATGCTGATTCATATATTAGTTAGACGGGAGCCAGTCTATATTGTGCTAATCTTTTGCAAAATACTCAGCAGTTGTGAAAATCCTTTGATACCTGGGGAAATATTTGTTGTAGATGTTATCAAGTAATGGGAACACACTGTGTTTGTCTGAAACTTTATTAATTAAACACCTAAACACCTTTAGGAAAATTTCATGACTTTTAGTGTGAGCACGTTTTCAAAGTGTTCGATGTGTTTGCAAAGTACAGTCGGTTCTCGTTATCTCGAAATCCAAGGGACTCTATTAAACACTTCGAGATATCCGTACTTCGACATATCAGATTTGTGGAACTGAGGCAAACAATTAATCGAGCAACCACCTTTAACAGAATGAATCTTTAATTTGACTCATAAGTTAGAGATATATTGGAAATATTGTGGAAAAGAGGAGAAATTGCTCCTAAGGAGCAATTTCTCCTCTTTTCCTCTTTTCCACAATATTTTGTAGCCTGTTGGTAGATCTCTGTGTTAAAACAGGGACCATTTTTTCACTTCGAGATAAGCGGTTATTCGAGATAAACGAGTTCGAGATAACGAGAGTCGACTGTATACATGTATACGGTCGACTCCTGTTATCTCGGTCCAAGGGACTCTCTGAAATACTTAGAGATATCCATACTTTAACAAATCAGATTTTCGGAATCAAGGAATAAAATAACTGGAACAACCACATTTCTCAAAAGAATAATTAATTTGACTCCTGAAATGTATTAAAACATGTTGTGGAAAAGAATAGAAATTTCTCCTTAGGAGCAATTATTTCTCCTCGTTTCCACATATTTTTTCACCTGTTGTTAGATTTCCATGTTAAAACAGGGTCCAGGTTTTCATTTCGAGATAAGCGGTTATTCGAGATAAGCGAAATCGAGACAACGACAGTCGACTGTTTATATTTATCGACTGTATATATATTTTTTTCAAGGTAGTGAAAGCATGTAAAATGACATATTTTTAAGGTGTTCGATTAGTTCAGAGCTCGGGTAGGGGAAGTCTGATATAATAATATAACAAGTCGTGCAAAGTCATTAGCGGACTCGCTACTGCATTATGTAGATATGCCAAAACTATGCTTATTTGGGTTTAGAGTGGTGTATGGACAGCTATGTCTTTTTTAACCTTTGCCTTGCTGAATAATTTAAGATGCCGCGCCCACTTCTAATCTCCAGCCAATCAGATTACTTGATCCGGGTTTTTGATAGAAATTCACATATTTAATAACATACAGTGCAGATCCAGATCAGTTGGCTTCTTCAGAAGCCAGCTGATCTGGATCTACACTGTTTGCTAAGACAGGGCATGTCATTCAGCAAGAGAAGGGTTGATAGTTTTGGAATATACGGTGATCTATATAATGCAATAGCTTTGTGAGCATAATGACCAACGCAGTGACAATACCGATGCAGACGGTTGTTGTTATGCAGACCAGGCACTCGAGGGACAAGGAGGCAGCAATAGCTGTTTTATCTGTGAGCATTTGTACAGTCTTGCATTTAGGGATCTGCCATGTACGCTTGATGCCAATGTCTGCAACCAAGCGCCTTCCTGTCAACTTTACACTCAATACTGGACGCCTCGAGAATGAGCTAGCTCTAAAAGTCTAAATATTATGTCATCCCAAGCAGGATCAGAAATCACGATCTTCCGCTTACAAGTCGGGACTAATCACTAAGCTACGGTTGCGTAGTAATATATTGTATTAACGAACAACATTTTCAAGTAGTTAGGTTCATTGTCAAAGACAGGAGGTACATCTGTTGTTTTCTTGTAGTCGCTGTTATAAAACAAATTGTACCAAATAAATCGAAGTTCAATAGCTCCACCATCTTTGAGACCATGCCACGTGACATACCCACTCTTTACTACAATTGCTGTCACAATTGAATTCCACAGTGTATGTCTGCTATGTTATTGCTATAGCTGTTATGTAGCAGATTGTAACACTTGCCATGTGGCATACCTGCTGTTTACTACAATTGATGTCAAAGACTAGACACCATAGTGTATGTCTGCTATGTTACTGAGGTCGCTGTTGTGAAACAGTTTGTACCACATACCATGACACATACATGCTGTGTACCACAATTGATGTGATAGAGGTTCTGAACACCACAGTGTAATTCTGCTATGTTATTGAAGTCGCGGTTATGAAACAGGTTGTATCACATGTCATGACACATACATGCTGTGTACTTCGATTGCTGTTAAAGAGATACTGAACACCTTAGTGTATGTATGCTATGTTTATGAGGTCGCTGTTGTGAAACAAGTTGTACCACATGCCATGAGACGTACATGCTCTGTACTACAATTGCTTTGATAGAGGTACTGAACACCACAATATATGTCTGCTATGTTTATGAGGTCGCTGTTGTGAAACAAGTTGTACCACATGTCATGAGACGTACATGCTATGTACTACAATTGCTTTGATAGAGGTACTGAACACCACAGTATATGTCTGCTATGTTTATGAGGTCGCTGTTGTGAAACAAGTTGTACCACATGCCATGAGACAGACATACTGTGTACTACAACTGCTTTGATAGAGGTACTGACCACCATAGTGTATGTCTACTATAGGGATCACCCATGGTTTTTCATGCATTAACATTTGCCGGATCCCGTGGAAGCTGTTTGAACACGAGGCCGCTAGGCCAAGTGTTCAAATATCTTCCGGGGGACCCGGCAAATGTTATTGCAATGAAATAACCCTGGATGAATGGATGATGGTTGTTCTTGCATAACGATTCCAACGGCAAATCGTGACGAAACGCCCCAAAGCTCCATATAAACTCCATATAAACTCTCCAAATGCGACGACAAACCAACATGGCCATTAGTTTAGAATGTTGTTTACAATGAAGCCAGTTGCGCTGTAACCCTCTGACGTCATCATACAATTCTAAAATGCTACGTTCAGGGCGATAAATTTACGTCGCCCAACGTAATTAAACAAAGCAAGGCCCATCTCGTGATATCAAAAGTTCAAAATCCATGTTCAAACAGCACGTGAATTTCATGATATGAACATGGGTTTTGTTGTTTGAACACGGCTTCTGGTCCATTCAAGAATAGCTTCAAACAGCTATGTTCATAGGACTTTATGCAAGAATATGCTGCGTACTACAACTGATGTGATAGAGGTACTGAACGCCATAGTGTATCTCTGCTATGTGTTTGAGGTCGCTGTTATGAAACAGGTTGTACCACATGCCATGAGACATACATGCTGTGTACTTCAATTGATGTGATAGAGGTACTGAACACCATAGTGTATCTCTGCTATGTCTTTGAGGTCGCTGTTGTAAAACAGGTTGTACCACATGCCATGCGCCATACCTGCTGTGTACGACAACTGATGTAAATGGGTACTGAAAACTATAGTGTACGAGTGTCTGCTATGTTATTGAGGTGGCTGTTATGAAACACGTTGTACCACATACCATGTAGCATACCTGCCGTGTACTAAACTTGCTGTGAAGGAGGTACTGAACATTAGAGTGTATGTTTGCTATGTAATTGAGGTCGCTGTTGTAGAACAGGTTATACCACATGCCACGTGTAACACCTACTGTTTGCTACAATTTCTGTCACAGAAGTACTGAACTACATAGTGTATGTCTGCTATGTTACTGAGGTCGTTGTTACAAGCTTACTACATACCACGTGGCATAACTGCCGTTTACTACAATTGCTGTGATTGGGGTACTGAACACCATAGTTTATGTCTGCTATGTTTTTGAGGTCGCTGGTGGTCAACAATGGATACCACATGCCATGTGGCATACCCGCCGTTTACGACTATTTCTGTCACGGAGGTACTTAACACCATATCATATGTCTACTATGTTTCTGAGTTCGCTGTGGTGAAACAAGTTGTACAACTCGCAATGTGGCATGCCTGATTTGTACTTCAATTGCTGTCGCAGATGTACTGAACACCATATGTAGTGTATGTCTGCTATGTTATTGAGGTCGCTGTTGTGAAACGTTGTGCCACTTGCCATGGACATACCTGCTGTGTACTACAATCACTGGCACAGAGGTAACGAAGACCATAGTGTATGTCTGCTATGTAACTGAGGTCGCTGTTGTGAAACAGGTTGTACCACATGCCATGTAACATACCTGCTATGTACTTCAACCGCTGTCACAGAGGTAGGGAACACAATATTATATGTCTGCTATGTCACCGAGGTCGGTGTTACGAAACAAGCCATGTGGCATACCCACTGTTTGCTACAATTGCAATCACAGAGGTACTGACCATCATAGTGTATGTCTGCTGTGTTATTGATGTCGCTGCTGTGAAACAAGTTGTAAGATATGTCATATGGCATACCTGGTGTGTACTACAATTCCTGTCAAAAATGTAGTAAACACCATAGTGTATGTCTACTATTTCATTATGGGTCGGTGTCATGTAACAAGTTGTACCATATGCCATGTGGCATACCTGCTGTTTACTACAATCGCTGTCACAGAGGCATAGAACACCATAGTGTATGTCTACTATGTTACTGAGGTCGGTGTTGTGCCACAAGTTGTACCATATGCCATGTGGCATACCTGTTGTTCACTACAATGGCTGTCACAGAGGTACAGAAAACTATAGTGTATGTCTACGACGTTATTGAGGTCGATGTTATGTCACAAGTTGTACCACATGCCATGTGGAATGCCCAATGTGGTAAACAATGGCTGCCACAGATGTATTGAACACCATAGTGTATGTCTTATGTTGTTGAGGTCGCTGTTGTGAAACATGCCACGTTTCGTACCTGCTGTTTACTTCAATTTCTGTCACAGAGGTACTGAACAACGTATAGTGTAAGTCTGCTATGTTACTAAGGTCGCTGTCATGTGGCATACCGGCTGTTTGCTACAATAGCTTCATATAGAGGTACTAAACGCTATAGTGTATGGGAGTTTTGTTACTGAGGTCGTTGTTATTAAACTAGTTGTACCATGAACCACGTGGCTTACAATTTTATTCTACTGTAGCTGGTGTTGTGCCGTGTGGCGGCCGTAAAAAGTCTTCCCGTACATCATCATAGTGCAGGTTATATTTTGTTTCCTTTTGAATCATTGAGCCCATCCTGGGTATTCTGAAAATCGAATACCGCTTAAGCGAGCGCAAGGGAGCGGGGCGGGGAGGGAGTGGGTGGGGGCGTATGCAGCCTCGCAAACTGCAGGTTTGCATATGAAGAAACTCAATCAAACCGAGTCTCCGATTTTCGTGATTTTCTTTGTGTTTTGTTTCCAAAGGCAATCTTTTTTACTTTTACTTTATCTGCTGTGTACTACAATGGCTGTCACAGATGTACTGAACACCACAGTGTAACAGTGTATGTTTTCTATGTTATTGAGATCGTTGTAGTGAAAAAGTTGTACCACATGCCACGTGGCATACCGGCTGTTTACTACAATTATGTCACAGATGTACGGATCATCATATTGTTTGTCTGCTATGTGATTGAAATCGTTGTTGTGAAACACGTTGTACCACAAGCAAAGTGGTATATCTGTTGTTTACAC
Source organism: Anodontia alba (assembly GCA_964016985.1). Lineage (NCBI taxonomy): Eukaryota > Metazoa > Mollusca > Bivalvia > Lucinida > Lucinidae > Anodontia > Anodontia alba. The sequence goes on along the minus strand of OZ024827.1, from coordinate 112,556,353 downwards.
TAATGGTGTCAGAGGTGTATGAAACACCATAAAGTATATCTGCTATGTTATTGAGGCCATTGTTGTGAAACACGTTGTACTATTTGCCAGGTGACATTCCTGCTGTTTACAATGGTGTCACAGATGAACGGAACACCATAGTATATGTCTGCTATGTTATTGAGGTCGCTGTTGTGAAACAGGCTGTACCACATGCCATGAGACATGCATGCTGTGTACTACAATTGTTGTGACAGAGGTACGGAACACCATAATGTATGTCTGCTATATAATTGTGGTCAGTGTTGTGAAACAAGATTCACCACATGCCATGTGATATACCCGCTGTGTACTAAAATGGTGTCACAGAGGTACTGAACGCCATAGTGGCTGTCAACTGCGTTATTGAGGTCGCTGTTAAGAAACAAGTAGTACCACATGCCATGTGACATACCCGCTGTTTACTACAATGGTGACACAAACGTACTGAACACCATGGAGGTTGTCTGCTATGTTGCTTAGGTCGCTGTTATGAAACAGGTTGTACCACATACCGTGTGGTATATCTGCCAATTTACTACTACATGTCTGCTAGGCTATTGAGGCCGCTGTTGTGCGTTAAATTGTACCACAAGTCATGAAGCATACCTACTGTTTACTACAATTAATAAATGCTGTCATAGATATACTGAACATCATAGTGTATGTCTACTATATTACTGAAGTCGTTGTCGTGAAACAAATTGTATCACATGCCTTGCAGCATACCGGCTGTTTACTACAATCCCAGTAAGCATTCTTTATAAATCTATAGCGGTCCGTTATTGACCCGTTAGGGTAGCTGACGGGCCGATAACGGCCCGCTGTAGATTTATAAAGAATGCTAGCTGGGATGGTGCCATAGATGTCCTGAATACCATATTATTTGTCTACTCTGTTATTGACGTCGTTGTTGTGAAATAAGATGTACCACAAGCCACTTAACATATCGGCTGTTTACTACAATGGTGCCACAGATGTACTGAACACGGTAATTTGTGTACTATATTGTGGTCGTTGAAACAGGTTGCACCACATTCCATGTGGCATACATGTTATTTACTACAACTGATGTCACAGAGATACTGACTACCATAATGTACGTCTGCTTTGTTATTAAGATCGGTGTAATTGAACCAGGGCTGCGTTATATGTACAAGTTTTTCGCGAATGTTTTGCCCTGGATCCATGCTTCTACTGGCGCTTGTCATTTGGTACAGGGATCAAAAGCAAAATACTCGCTATCACTTTGCACTTCTAAACGCAGTCCCAGTTGCACTACATACCACGTGACATATCTGGTAGAGAATAGTTTGCAGATATTCGCTCACTTCCGGCCAACCATAAGGTACTTAAAGAGGGTAAACAACAAGAAGCGATTAAAACTTTCTGTGTCGATTGTTTACAATCGACCCAAAGTAAACATACGTCAAACGTTTCTTAAGGTTGTTGTCCATGTGATTATCATTGATCAATGATATCAAACCGCTGTGACGTCGGAGTGTTGTGTATAGAAGGTTATCTGTAAAACCCGGACTGGGCTTAGCGCTGGGACATTGGTAAACAGTGCAGAACAAGATCAGACGCCTCAGAACGCGGCGTCTGATCAGGGTCTGCACTGTTTGCTTAAATTACAAGAAGATATGGGTCACACGCAACAGTCTTAAGTCCCCGTTCAGGGCTATTTTCTCAGCCAACACTCAGAGAAAATCGACCCACCAGTGCTTTCACTACTTTGATTCATTCTTGTCAGTATTTTGTTTTGTTAATTCATTTTACCTAACGTCCTATAAAAGGGACCTTGGCAAACAGTATAGACCCTGATCAGACGCCGCAATATGCGGCGTCTGATCAGGACCTACACTGTTTGTATTACGTTTCGGAGAATTTCAATAAATCACTGTCATGATAAAAACTAACCACACACCCTGCTTTTGGAAATAGACCGGTCCAAAGAGTTATCATAGAAGAGTCCATTAGGCATAAAAGGGTTAATTAATCTCATATGGAAACTTTTACCCAGTATGAGGCACAGCACGATTAAGGGGACTGGATATTCTTAGTAGGTTTCCCGCAAAGGAGATACCTTTTGTGGCTTCCTGTTTGTTTTCGTCCAAACTAAAAACCGTCTGAAAAGGAGATAACTACATAGGGTAGATCCCTTTTCTAAGGGAGGAAAATAATTTTGACATACATTGTAGTTGCCTCTCCTAAACGTTTATCCCTAAATCGTCAAAGCAATTGTAACATTTAGTGCGCAAAGTGGAAATACAGATCCGACCGAATAATCGAAGTTTAAGGTTAAAAAGTTTCTGGTTCTGTCAACACTCTTATATGTGAAGTATACATGAACAAACTATAATCACCATTCTAGACGGCTTCACCCTTTCCCACAGCTGAAGAAGCTGTTTAACCCTAATCCTGCTGAACCAGGATATACCCTGCCTTTGCAAACAGTGCAGAGCCAGATCAGTTGGCGTCTGAAGAAACCAACCGATCTGGATCTGCACTGTTTACCATTCAGTATTTGAATTTATAGCAACAATCCGGATTAAATTATCTGATTGGCTGAAAATTAGAAGGGGGCGTGGCACTTAATTTATTCAGCAGGACAAGGGTTAACCATGAATTCATAAAGGAAGGGGCCACCACAACAGTAGTCTCAGAAGAACTAGGTCATGCCGGTTAGTGATTCATAATGAAGTTCGCCGCAACTTGCCAGACGCTAACCACCATTATTATTATGAGAATAATATAGTTACCAGACCGGTATCTATAACACCAATTAATCGATTATTCTGTTATTACTAATCACCTGCTGGATAACCAAGAATGCGAAGCGAAAATGGACAGCAGATGCCTACAGGAAAAATAACTGACGCAAGCGCTAACTGTTAAACTATACACGGGAACTTGATACACTAGATCATTTTTCCGCCATCTTTTACGACGGAGACAACTATTGTGACTTCCTGTTATCTCTCCTGTACACCGAATCCCTTCTAAAGGGGTTTTCTCTACAAGGAAATAATTGGATTCCTAAAGTGTTTTTTTTTTCTTTTTAGAGTAGGCCCCTTTTCAGAAAGGAGATTAAACAATACCCTCCCCCCCCCCCCACGAAACAATAGACATTCCCCTTAAGAACTCATTTGGAATGCACAGACTGCACGAATCTAGCCTAGGCATGCGCAGGTCACAAGGTTTGCAATGATATAGCTTATAAGGGAACTAAATATATTTGATAGTTTTTTTTTCCCGTTATTTTTACAAGAGAGACTTCCTGCATATCAAGCTCCTTTTGAAAAACATCACGAAAACATACCTATATAGTTTTGACCCCCTTAAACCCTACTTTTATACAGTAAAACTTGGGTTTACAGGGGTATACATTAATATTCTTATTTCTGCTCAAAAACACAGATTGTGGGTACTCGTTAGAACCGCTGAGCCGAGGTGGTTCTAACATGTACCCACTATCTATGTTTTGATCAGGAATATGAAAACTACCAGAACTTTTCATCTGAATGTTTTCATTTTAGGTGGTAAAATTCTAAATATATTTGAATAGGCATTTTTTCGTAATGGGATTACTCGCAAGCGCAGCATTTTTTTTTTTAATTTATTTATTATTATTGTTTTTCTCTCTCTCTTTTTTAGAGTTGACCTATTTTCAGAAGAGAAATGAACTAATTTTGACAGAGTTGCCTCCCTTGAAGGAGTATACATTACCCTTACAACATATGAAGAACTGTTTTGGACACAAAAGATGTTACCCGTGTGAATCCAGTTCTCTTAAATCCACAGCAGAGACAAACACTGCAGTGTTTGTCTCTGCTGTGGATTTAAGAGAACTGGATTCATATGGTGGATATTGCTCCATTTTCACACGGGTAACATCTTTTGTGGCTTACAGTTTGCTTTTCAAATTCAATCTTAAAAAGGGTCTATTTTATAAGGGAAGAAATTGCCCACTTTGGACCAAAGAGCCAAATTCTTTCCTTTTAGAGTAGATCTCTTATCAGAAGGGATGCCAACCACAACTGACAGAGCTGTCCCCCTTGACAGTGTGCGAGTTCCTCTTAAACAAGGAATGCAATTCATGATCCACGTGAGAAAAAGTCCTTTTAGCATATACGAACAGCAATTGCTGTTCATCCTTGAAGTTTTGCGCCGCGATTATATCTTTTTTTTTCGTGCTCAACTTAGCTGAGCGTGCCATTTTCTCTGCAAATAAATATAAAAATGCCAACAATAGTTGACATTTTCATATTTTCATATTTATAAGCAGAGAAATTTTCATGCTCAGTTATTTTTGTCGCACATGCTTGTAGCAGGATGCGACTTAGAAGTTCAAATTTTCGTCCGTCCGTCCGTTCGTCTCTCCGTCCGTCCGTCTGTCAACAATTTATGTCGAGTCTAGCATTTAAGTGGATTTCTCTGAAACAGTGATATCTGCGAGTGTCAAACCTTGCATAGATATTGTCCTCGTTATACTATTCAAGCACGCACTATGACCTAGTGTCTTTGACCTAGATTTCGCGCAAGAGTGACTTTGTCGTGATTTTACGTCGTCTAGCATTATTTACGTCGAGTCTAGCATTAAAGTGCGTTTCTCTGTAGTGGTGACAGCTGCGAGAGTGTTAAACCGTGCATTGTAATTTTCCTCGACATACTCTTCAAACACGCACTACGACCCGGTGTCCTTGACCTAGATTTCGCGCTCCAGCGGCTTTGTCATTATTTTGCGTCGAGTCTAGCATTAAAGTGTGTTTCTCAGAAACGGTGACAGCTGCGAGTTTCATACCTTGTATAGCATTTGTCCTCGATATACTCTTTAAGCACGCACTAGAACATGGTGCTCTTGACCTAGATTTCGCACTCGAGTGACTTTGTCATGATTTTACGTCGAGTCTAGCATTAAAGTGCCATTCTCTGCAGGAGTGTTAGCTGCGAGAGTCAAACCTCCTTGACATACTCTTCAAGCTGAGTCGAGCACGAAAAAGGTTTTATAAAACCTCGGGGCCAGATTAGAGGAGTCTTTGCTCGTCGATACAATATACAGTATCACTGATCGCGTAGGTGGGCAATGAAAGCCTTTATCAGACTGCGGGAAAGGGCAAATTGCACTGGGCCTTTGCTGCTTGCGAACAAAGTCGCTGGTTGCTGTGGAATATATCGATGAACAAATAAAACCTTGGTCAGACAGCGCGATCTGGTACAAAACCTCACTTATGTCGTAGCTCTAGATGAGCAATGCTTTTCATTACGAAAACATGCCTATTCAAATATACTAAAAACTGTATCACAAAAAAAAAAAAAAAAAAAAAAAAAAAAAAAAGTAGATAAAAACAAATTCTGATACTTTTCCTATTTCCGCTCAAAACATATATTGTGGCTACTCGTTAGAACCACCTCGGTGAGGCGGTTCTAACGAGTACCCACAATCTATGTTTTTGAGCAGAAATAAGAAAAATACTGTATACCCCTGTAAACCCCAGTTTTACTATCTAAAAGTGGGGTTTAAAATAACATAGACGTGTTTTCTTGATATGTTTTACACACGTACAGTTGATATATCGAACACCGATGGCTCGTTTACCATGCCTAATTCTAACTTGTTTTGGGTACCTATGAAATCCTTTCGATAGCTCAAGAAAACAAATATTTAGGGCAATTTTCTTATTTTGTCATGAAATTGTATGTTATGTATCCTCATCGAGGCGATTCTAATTAGTACACTAAACATACAATTATTGTGTAGAACATCGAAAATATTTCCCTTAATTATCGCTATTTGCTTCCTGACCTGGCGCTATGATTAACCCTCAGTGGCGCGAACTACCCATATCTCAAAATCTAAAACAATTTTCAATGGTCCCAAAGATGTTCGAGCCATTGAATTTCGACTGTACAAAAAAGACATTGTTCTCATTTTTTGCACAAAAACTCAGACTGTGGTACTCATAAGAAGCGCCTCACAGAAGTACCCACATATATATAAAGAAAAAGAAAGTATGTATCTTAATATCCCTCTTATCTATAGCAATATAAGCTATGACATTTTCACTTTATAATATGGGAAATAAGAAAGCTTTTCGTTATCAAGCACATTAAGACAGTTTAATGCAGTGAAAGTGTGATAGAAGTAGCAAACAAACTGAAAAGCTCGATCAATCAAAGCACTGACAGCACTGGTGGATCGATTGTTTCTGAGTGTACGCTGGGAAAATTGCCTTGAACGGGGGCTTAAGACACTTTCCTTCAACCCTGAAATTCCTGGCATTTAAGCAAACAGTGCAGATCCTGATCAGTCGCCACGTTCTGTGGCGTCTGATCAGGGTCTGCACTGTTTGCCAATGTTTCAACTGTCCCCGTCCAGGTTTTACAGATAACCCTCTATCAACAGCATTCTGACGTCACAGCGACAAGAATAGTGCGGCTATAAATAACCGTTACATGTTTGATTGCATTGGTAAATGATAATCACGTGGTCAACTACCTGAAAGGAAATTTTTATGTATATACACCTAGGCTCGACTGTCACCAATTGACCCAAAATAATGCTGAAGATACACCAATTAACACTTGCCACGCTGAATAAATTAAGACACCACGCCCACTTCTAATTGTCAGCCAATCAGATTACTGGATCCGGGTTGTTGATACAAATTCATATAATGACAAACAATGCAGGTCCAGATCAGTTGGCTTCTTCAGACGCCAACTAATCTGGATCCATACTGTTTGCAAGGGCAGGTCATATCGGGGTTCAGTAGGACAAGGATTCAAGTAGAACTTACCTACCCCTGTCTTCACTATACATAATGGGAGAACACGGGGGATGGATTACACATTACACGAACCTGTTAACGTAAGGGCCCTTTTCTTGTGATTGACTGATCGGACTGCATAAATGTACCAGTAGTTTTTACTATACACTTTCAAAACAAACATTTGAAATGTAGCGTTTTATTGTACTCGAACATGTTTCCGATTCCTGCGTAAAATCATGTTTCCGAAACATAATCTGGTTTCAGATAAAAGAGAAACTATATGTGTCTACTAAACCTATGCTGATGACATTATTTTTCCTAGAAATAATATTCATTTTTCCCAGAAATAAGTACTGTGGTTTCATGAAAGGTCAAATATGAACTGAGGTTTATTCTTGGATAAAATAAGGAAATAAAATATTTTAAAATGACATCTGTTGATATTTAAGGGTACACAAAAGTCAAAACAGGGGCGTAAACTCTGTCAAGATTGTTTCTGTCTCCTTCTAAAAATGGGTCCATTCTAAAAGGAAAGAAATTGCTCCTTTTTGAATAGTATCTTTTTCACATTGGAATTGGTGTGCTGGAAAGCAAACCGTCACAAAAGTAGTCTCCCATCTAAAGTCGCACCTTAACCCTTGTCCTGCTGAATAAATTAAGATGCCAGTCCCATTTCTAGTTTTCAGCCAATCAGATTACTTATCAAGCTTGTTGATATAAATTCTCGTACCTAATGGCAAACAGTGCAGATCCAGATCAGTTGGCTTCTGAAGAAGCCAACTGATCTGGATCTACACTGTTTGCAAAGGCAGGACATATTCTGGTTCAGCAGGACCAGGGTTAAGTGTATTCTATTAACGAATAAAAGTCGGGACTATATTTGACTACTACAAGTTTTGCACATTGCAGTTCGGCAGGACATCGCTTTACCAAGTCAGAATCCTATCACAGATGTTGTTATTAGTATTTGGAGTTTTACTCGTAGTCAAGTAAGAAGCACGAGTACGTATATCAATCAGAATGTTCTATTCGCTGATATACCTTTTTAACCCTATAGACCAAAAGAAATATATTTGCGAACAGTATGGATGCAGATGAGACAGCTCGTAACGAGCCGTCTCATTTGCATCCATACTGTTGGCAATCATGTTTTGATATTTAACTGATACTCCAATTTGCAACATTGGACTAGTCCAAATACATGGATGGAAGAGTCTATTTATAGATAACATGAACTATATAGCATAGATCCTGATAAACGGTGTAGTAAAAAGGATATAAGCCGGGACACAGCGTTTCCCACAAGATTGCACGTGCGCCAAGCAAAGACTAAGACATCCCTGTGCATCCGCGCAGTCCGCTCAGAGTCTTCGCTGTCCGCCTGAAGACGCTTTGGATCTTTGGCATGGATGCGCAGGCTGATCTGAGATTTCACCGGGCGCAGATGTGATCTTGTAGGAAATGTTGTGGCCTGGCTCACATATCTTATTTTAGTTACCAAACATATCATTGTATCTTGCCAATACGCATTTGAGGTGATTTCCAATTGAGTATATTTTCCAAAGATATATATTTGTGCAAAAATGGGCCGCGCCACGCGAAAACGTAACTTCGGGCACATGCGTACAGTGAAGGTCCAGATCAGACTGCGCATCCGCGCAGTCTGATCAGGACCTTCACTGTCCGCTTATAGAATCTTCGGGTAGTGTTGGACATAACAAAAAGTATAGTAGTTCCTGAGCAGACTGTATTATCTCTGCTGACTGATCCGGGTCTTCACTGTTTGCATTGACCTCGAAGACACCTTTTCTCAAGACGCGGATCAAATATGAGCAAGCACATTAGAAAAGGGTACTTATTACATAGGCGACCAGAAAGGGCTCAGGCGAGCCTGCGCAAAGCGCAACCCCGCCAGAGACTTTGCTGTTCGCAGACATATAGTAGACACCTTGAGGAAGCCTCAGGCTAAAACGTATGTCTGTAGCCCAAATAGGGGACTGCGCATGTGCATTTGAAGAACCACAAACCCGCAACCATAAAGTACCTTTTTTCGTGTGCCGGTTCATATATCCTGAAACACTACCACAGTGAGCACGTTATCTAGAGTATACTGGCTCCGGTCTCCAGTGACTAAATATTTATTCTAATAATCCTGTTAATGATATCATGACTATAAAGGCTGGTCACTTGTGACCAGCCTTTATAGTCATGATATTATTTTGGTTTTATTTAGTCACTGGAGCCAGTCTATATCTAAGTGTATTGAGAAGCTGGGAGAATTTTTATACCAGAGTCCATACCTATCTCCTGTATGTGATAAATCATCTTGAGTGAAATATGTGAGTTAAAAATAACTCGCCAGTCTGCAGACTGCATAGGTAATAAGTGTGCTGGAATACATGATAAAAAAGAAAAGATTCGCTAGTGGGAAAAGCGCCCTTATCTATTACACAAACCGAAAATTACACACACACACAAAAAAAAAAAAGAAAAAAAAGAAAAAGAAAAACGCGCGCGCACGCTCGAGCTCAGACAGACAGACACACAGACAGACACACATATCATCATATAGGGGCAGTCCGGTTTGTCTCTTTATCAGCTGATAGCTGTGAGCAGTTATAAACAAATATACTGTAATGCGCAGCGTAAAAAGGGGCCCTATATGTTATATACCAACAACGAAGACCAAGATCAGATTTTTCTTGTAACACCAGCGTTAGACATTCAGCCGGCGAAACGCATGGAAGCGAGATCACCTGTATCAGTCAGCGTGTATGAGCGCATTCTAATCACGATCTTCTAATGAATCGGTGTATTCGCTCATTAACCCTAAGGATTCGGACACCGTAAGGAGAATGGACACGCTTCAAGGTAGGTTACCCTGCAAAAATGTTTTGCCTCCCCTCTGAAAAGGGGTGTATTCTAAAAAGGAAGAAGGATACTCGTTCATGGGAATCAACTCTTGTCAAAACTGATCTTGACTCCCCAACCGGCACCCTTCTGAAAAGGGGTATATTCTAAAAGGAAAGAATTTGCTCCCCTTGGGAGCAAATTCTTTCCTTTCAGAGTAGACCCCTTTTCAGCAAGACTAGACCCCTTTTCAGCAAGAAAGCAAACACAATGTCACAAAATTTGCGACCCCCCCCCCCCCTTACCCACCCCTTGTAAAAAATGGCGTAAATTTTATCAAGTACAAGCAGCCCCCTAAACTCCTTAATACTATTCCTATCCTCATATTTGAACAAGTCCGTTTCACTACATGTTGTGTGCAAAATTGCTGGATGAGTTGCAACCAGTGTACACCCTGATCAGACGCTGCGAGGTGGGTCTACATGTTTTGCTGAGCGAGTCTATTTCAATACGATACCCGAGCAGACAGTGCAAACAGTGTAGGGGCAGATCAAACAGCTCCTTGATCAGCACCTACATTGTTTGCCATTCTTCTGCTACAAAGTAAGCAAATGGATGATACCTTTGTTAACCTTTACCAGCCTCTGGGCTAATTCAGCAGACAACTATTGGTGATATTTTTCTTATTTTTCCCAGAAAACAGGATTTGACATTTCATGCAAATTGTCTCCATTGGAGACAATTTGCAAGAAAGGCCAAATCCTGTTTTCTTGGATTCTTATTTTTCCCAGAAAACTGGATTTGACATTTAATGCAAATTGTCTCCATTGGAGACAAGATGCATGAAATGCCAAATACTGTTTTCTGGGGAAAATAAGAAAAGTATTTCAAAATACTGTCTGCTGAAAAAGTTTACCCAGAGTGCTAAGCGTTAAGCAGTATGTGATCAGGTACACAACCTTGAAACAACGTCGATTCAACGTTGATTCAACGTCAAGATGTTGCATCAACGTTGAATTGATGTTGTTTCAACGTTGTGTGTCTGCTGGGATATCGCTCTTCTCATACAGGTAAGATCCCTTCACATGTGACGCGTCTCAAATATTGATAGGATCGAAGATACGGGGCCTGCTTGGGGGAAAACCAATATTTGCTCACATATTATGCGTAACACGTAGATTAGCAACATGTTTTGGATATTTTAAGCAATTTTGTTTCCTTTTTTCCACGACAACATATGTTGTGTGTACACGATAGAATCGTCTCGCCAAGACCATTCTTATGTGGCCCAGTATGTTTTGGTGGAGAAATTTGAAGAAAAAGAATAATTATCGAAGTATGAAGCTCATCTGGGTTTCTGGTGCCAAACTATGGATCAGCATTATCGCCCACACAACCTAGTTAGTCTCAAACTTGATTGTATATGACGACATCGGTAGTGCTCCTGAAAAGGCTGTGTTGATGCGCAGTCTGCTCACGATCTTCCATGTATGTACGTGGCAAACTGTTGTTTTTCCCCCCACGTATCACCTCATTCATGTATATAGATGTTTATGCTATCTTCTTCTCTGAGGCGCTTGTCAGTGTACCGTATACCGTGTGTACCCTAAATATTCGGACACCTTAAGTGGAATGAGCACACATTCAGGGGAGGCAACTCTATCAAAACTGATTTTGCACCCCCTCCCCCTCTGAAAAGAGATCTACTCTAAAAGGAAGAATTTGCTCCCAATGGGAGCAATTTTTTTTCCTTTTAGAGTAGATCCCTTTTCAGAAGGGGGTTGGTGTACAGAAAAGCTAACAGGAAGTTATAAAAGTTGTCACCCTTGTGAAAACTACACAGTTAACCAGTCCTTTGTTTGCTTAACATGTTTTCTAAATTTTGAAAAACTCCATTTGACTAGCTGTATATGTTCTTATATGTAGTGACAGAATGAAAACGGGGTAGATTCTGATCAAAATATTCCTCTTAGGAGCACTCTGATCTGGGTATACATTGTTTCCTCAGGCGTGCCTGTGAATCTGTAGGCGTGTCTCAATGCCAAACAGTGTAGACCCTGATCAAACTACTCATTGAGCAGTTTGATCAGCATCTACACTGTTTGAGCAGGCCTGGCTGTCCGAATTTTCAGAATAAATACGACATATGATTAATCAAGTTTTTCGATTATGTCGGCAAAACGAGCTATACACAGTCAGTCAGTCAATCTCATAGATTTCCAATATGTAAAATTTATACATTATGCTCAGAAAAGCGACATCTATTTTCAGTCTTCAGTGGCAATAGTCTACCAGTACAGGGAAAATATGGCGTTAATACCGTTTCATCCCTGAGTTTATTAAGTGGACTCTTCCCTATTTGAATTTAGACACGTCCACTGATACAAATAGGGGTTTCAGACTGAAATACTAAAATATAAAACGGAGTGGCAAATAGTGTTGATCCTGATGAGACGGCTCGTGACGAGCCGTCTCATCTGGATCTACACTGTTTGCACAGGTATCGTTGGTAAGCTGGCCGTGTAGAATTATATGCATAATAAGAATAGTTGTATTAGCTAATTGCGTTACCCTCTATAAACATTGTTTAAATAATAAAAAAAAAAAAAAAAAATACACATGCAAATTTCTATACGTTCCAGAGGTACAAAATGAGAAAGAAAATCTTACTTCATTTGTTTCACAATTGTACTTTTCCCAGATTCACCGGCACCTGTAATGAAAAAAAGACACAACAGAGATTAAAAAACAAAATTTATGATAAACTAATAGCTCATTGACTTCAAGCGTGCTGAATTTTAACATTAGTAGACTGCAACAGTTTGAAATCATAGTTTGATGTAACTTTCTTTTTTTTTTAATGTTTCCATCAACGTTTTATCTTCTTGAGAAACGACGAACTAAACGTCAGTGTCTATTTTCTGGGGAGTGTAGGTGGGAGGGTGTGTATGTAGGAAGGGGGACGGGGTGGGGTGGGGGTAGGGAGGAATAGAAAATTAAGTCACTCATTTTTTGTTTTCAGATTCCGCCTACGAAAATAGTAATGGAGAAAATTATCATTTATCTGCTGTTTACAGATTTCGCCTAGAGCATGCTAAAGGTACAGGAAAAGATGTAAAAGAAGATAACTGGGTATTGCCACGGTAAAAGGGCGTATAACAACGCTGTAAACCCTGATCAAACAATGCATTGGCGAAGTCCGTTTTTGACTTGCGCTACTTACTTTGAGGAAACTAGCATTCTGCATAACGTGCTGGCGAAGAGCGAGTGCCCAGATCAGACTGCGCGGACGCGCAGTCTGATCTGGGCCCACGCTCTTCTCATTTCCACTAAGGTACCTTTTTCAGTGACACGGCTCATATAGAAAATTACATATTCCAACGGTGCTATTTATAGTATCGGAAAATGGAATAGACATGGCTGTGAGTTTAACTTCATCATACATTCAATATGGCCGCTATTTTGAACCGGTCGGCTCTTGGAAGCGTTATTCTGACAATATAAAAGTATCTAGTCATTGAAAAACTCTTACCTAGCAGCAGCAGTTTGATATCTTTTGCCGCTTGAATTCCATCTTCTTTTAATCCCTTTTCAATCGCCTTGCTTCTTTCCATTGCAACCCTCTCCTCGGCACTAAGGGTACAACCCATGTTTGATTCTGTGTACTTTTGCTCACTAACGCAAAACTGAACGAGGTTAACCCTTCTACAATGCCTTACTCGGACCCTCCTTTAAAACGAGGAGGGATTTTTTCTGAAGGAATTTTATTCCGAATGGAACAATATGTTATCCATAGACACAATACATAGCACTGGCTTCCTACACAGATATTGAATTCTCGTCAAGATAACGCTGAAAAAAAACGAGACAGATATTTGCTTCTTACAGATAATTTTTTAAAAAATACTTAAACTATATCCTACACTTCCCTGCACCTCATTGGGAGGCGACGCCCTTCGGTGTAAGGCTTATATGAAGCATATTTTTGTGAAATATTCCTTCAAAACACTAATATCTTAAGCCATATAGTTTTCCTACATTGACATGACGGGCGTTGCTACTTCTGTGACGTAGTTCGCATTCGAAGCTTCCAATTGATGATAAAATATGCTATTCTACGGTACAAATTCAGATACGGAGCCTGCTAGTATTCTAATGCTCGAGAGTTGCGGGTTGAACTGTGACGTCACGAGTCGCACGGGCTCAATAATAATAATATCACCATACGTGATTCAGAAATTATGAAAATCACTAGATCAGTTCGCTATGTGCTTTAAAAATTCAATAATCGTATATGCTTCCATGGAACACGTTGTCTGTCACTTTATTTTCAGTGAAAACGAAAATTACTACACCTGCTTGGTTGGGTGAAGAGAGAAAGGGTTTTGGATGCTTAAAAAATATCGTCTGCATTGTTCAATATGGCCGATAACAACGCATCACGAAAACACGCCTATATAATTTAGACCCCCATAAACCCCACTTTTATATAGTAAAACTGGGGTTTACAGGGGTATGCATTATTTTTCTTATTTGTGCTCAAAAACATAGATTGTGGGTACTCGTTAGAACTGCCTCGCCGAAGCGGTTCTAACGAGTACCAACAATCTATGTTTTGAGCAGAAATATGAAAAATATCGGGGTTTTTTATCTGAAATTTTTTTTTAATTTTTAAGGGTGAAATCTTCTATATATTTGAATAGGCGTGTTTTCGTAATGGAAGAGAGAAAGGGTTTTGGATGCTTAAAAAATATCGTCTGCATTGTTCAATATGGCCGATAACAACGGAAAAAAATATTGATTTTGTGCATTAACCTTTACCACTCTCTGGGTTAATTCAGCAGACGACATGCTGATGACATTTTTCTTACATTTTTCCCCAGAAAACAGGCTTTGACATTTCATTTAAATTGTCTCTTAATTTGCATGAAATGTCAAAGCTTGTTTTCTGGAAAAATTAAGAAGTATTTCCAAATGTCGTCTGCTGTAATGTTTACCCAGCATGCTAAACGTTAATGGCCCAGTCGGTCAATATCGGAAAATGAGGCGCTAATTGTCATGGTAAAACACTCGTATTCCTGCTACATGTTCAGATCACAATCAATATATTGATTGGCTGTCTCGAAATATGGCTGCTGGAGCCACGGTAGTGTTAGGGAATAAGGTAGATAACTGCTTGATAGTTGTTAGGAAATAATCAGTATTTAACTCCCTTGCTAAGTCACCCAGGGTTTATATCTATGTCGTAGTCGTAGTAGGAATTTAACCAGATCCGGAATCTGGCGTTGCCAAAAAAAGGACTAGACTGGCTCCAGTCTCCAGTGACTAAATATTTCCCTCATAATCCTGTTTGATAATCCACTAAAATAAAACCAAACAAATATCATGACTATAAAGGCTGGTCATTAGTGACCAGTCTCTATGGTCATGTTATTACTTTGGTTTTATTTTAGTGGATTATTAAACAGATTATAAGTAAAAAAAAAATAGTCACTGGAGACTGGAGCCAGTCTAAAAAAGGACATCTTCCAGAAGGTTGCATTTTTTCCACGTAATTTCACAACTATATATACTGTACAAATCTATAAATAGTGATTCTCAAGAATTTAATAACTTAAAAATGTCTGTTTTACCTACTCAGCAAACGTTAGCAGATAACTTTCAATAATTGAAAACGTTCTTGTTTCAAGGTTATAGGAATTAATATGAAAAGATGAATTCCTGAAATTGACCCATGGCATAAAAATTATGAGGTAAAAGTACACAGTCTAATACCTGATTTGCTGGTCAGTAGTGAGGAAACTATTTGAAGGACAATAAGAATTTCTATTTGGCCCAGCCAGATTCGGGACATTACGAAAACATGCCTATTCAAATATATAGAAAATTTTATCTCCAAAAACTGAAAATTTTCAGATAAAAAACTCAGATATTTTTCATATTTCTGCACAAAACATAGATTGTGGGTACTCGTTAGAACCGCCTCGCCGAGGCGGTTCTAACGAGTACCCACAATCTATGTTTTGAGCAGAAATAAGAAAAATAATGTATACCCCTGTAAACCCCAGTTTTACTATATAAAAGTGGGGTTTAAGGGGGTCAAAATTTTACAGGCATGTTTTCGTGATGTCTGGCTAAATTCCTATTTGGACTACAACATCTACAAAGCAACAAAAACGCAAAACCTTTTTCAGTTAAGTATAATCATTTTGGTTTTGTTGTTGGGATTAATTTAGAAACAAACAGCGTTTAAGCATGCTTTAGAAAAGTATCATTTCTGGAAAAACCCTAACATCGAAATGTACATGAGGGTCTTATTGCATCATTAAAAGAATCATGCACATGTTAGTTTCATTCCTGCAGTAAGCAGGAATGAAACTAATATGTGCATGATTGTTATCATAATATTTAGTATTACTGAAATGCCAAATTAATGCCTTTTTTTCTTTTTTTGATTGTTTTTTCTGTTTATTTAAAATGTATACGAAACGTGTTTTATACATGTTTCTAATTGAGTGCCATCTCGAGAGTGTTGTCGACATTATTTGAAATGCAATTTTGCAGCTGTTAGGCAATCATTTTTATATAATTATGTAAAAGTACAAGATCAACTAAAAATACAGAACCATTGAAGCCCTGGAGGGACTTCTAAATTCATCTTTTCTAACTTCTCATTTCTAATTTCTAATTATGACTTTTTTAAAGTAAGAAGTTTAACGTCGGACGTCAGGTGTTAGAATTCGGGAGCCAGAAGTTAGAAGTCATTAGTAAGAGGGCAGAAGTTAGAAGTCAGAGGTAAGAGGTTAGAAATAAGAATATGAAGATTAGTAGCAAGACGTGGAAGTAAGAAGTCGGACGTTAGAAGTCAGAAGTAAAAAGTCGGACATTAGAAGTTGGATGTTAGAAGTCAGAAGATGAAAGTTAAAAGTAAGCAGTCAGAAGCTGGAAGTAACAGGACATGGAATTAGAAGTAAGAAGTCATAGAGTTAACAGTCCCTCCAGGGCTTCCGGAACACTATAAAAGCTGAACTTTGAACAAGATTTAGTTAGTGGGCTGAGTGGCCTAGTGGTTAGCGCACTCGACTTTCAAGCGGAATATCGTGGGTTCGAATCCCGCTTAGGTCGAGACAATTTTCAGACCATTAATTAGTACGCCTAGCTCATACTCGACGTGCCCTGGGTTGGGTATAAAGTGGACAGGGAAGTGCTTGGTGACAATGTGCATGGGTGATCCATGAAAGCAAAGCTGTACAAATACATGTACCTCTACCCAGCTAGCATTCTTTATAAATCTATAGCGGGCCGTTATCGGCCCGTCAGCTATCCTGACGGGCCGATAACGGCCCGCTATAGATTTATGTAGAATACTTACTTGATACGTGCCTCGGGTGCCTATTAGCGTTAAAGTCCGCACAACAACAAAGATCTTGTTTATAGTGTAAGGCTACTTCCAGTCAAAACAACTATCTACCATCCGTCAAATTTTATTGACTATACGTTTCAACAATTCTCAAAAGTTGCAATTTTAGAATATTTTGGAAAAAAAAAAAAAAAAAAAAAAAAAAAAAAAAACACTTCAGTATGAAAACTGACATACAATACGACACTTGCATATCTCTCAGGCGACTATTTTATACGTTTTTTGCCTGATCACAAATTTATATCAAATTTTGGATCAAACAAATGACTTTATATATATGTTGTTGTGCACTTTTTTAAATCTAAAATTCATTTGATTTTTCCTATTGAAATCAACTTTTTTATAGAACACTGATGACAACTTAGAGAGATTAAGTTCTATGAAAACCAAACATGATTTTCATTTATTAATGTTTTTTTTTATTATCTTTGTTTTATATACACGTGTTTGGGCCTGAATTTGAGAAAATTTACCCTCGAAAATGTGCTCAGTGAAGACTCAGATTAGACTGCTCATCACCATATTCTTAATAGACACTATTTGGCTAGCCACGGATCCGAGGTTTTTCAGATAGACAGCGAAGACTCTGATGAGACTGCACGAATGCGCAGTCAATCTGAATCTTCAAACGGCTGAACGCACATATCTGAAAGAACAAAATTCTAAAGATAAGACTTATTTATCTATCTACATTTTTATTATTGAGGAATAGATACACGCTCAGGGGAGGCAACTGTCAAAAGTGTTGTTGCGTCCCTTCTGAAAAGGGATCTACTCTTAAAGGAAAGGGAGCAAATTCTTTCCATTTAGAGTAGACCCCTTTTCAGATGGGTCTTGGTGTGCAGGAAAGGAAACAGGAAGTAGCAAAAATTGTCTCCCTTGAACAAAATGACGGAAAAAAAAAATGTCAGGTGTATCAGAACACCTTTAGGTTTTTAGAATATGAAAGGATACTTCACATTATTTGCAGCATTGAATGACTTACCATGTTTACGCTAAATGCTGGGACAACTTAACCTATCATACGTGCGGTGAACACGTCCGTTTCAGTACCTGTTAGGGTGACTACATCACGCCTATATAATCTTGACCCCCTTAAACCCCACTTTTATATAGTAAAACTGGGGTTTACAGGGGTATACATTATTTTTCTTATTTCTGCTAAAAACATAGATTGTGGGTACTCGTTAGAACCGCCTCGCCGAGGCGGTTCTAAGGAATACCCACAATCTATGTTTTGAGCAGAAATATGAAAAATATCAAAGTTTTTTATCTGAAAATTTTCAGTGTTTGGAGGTGAAATTTTCTTTATATTTGAATAGGCATGTTTTCGTAATGAAAATTGCTTGATGAAAAACAAACAATGTAGAATCGGACCAGTTCTGTGGCGTCTGATCTGGGTCTAGACATTTTGCTCGGGTCTATCCGTCCCAGTATTTCGGGTTAATACGGAAAAATGTTGATATTTAACAGGGTACGGTTAGCTATCTTTTTGAATCCAGATGCCGGAAACAAATATGACACGAAAGAAAACTGCTTAATTTGGTTTGTTGTTTTTATGTAGGAGGGACATCCTTTACAAAGAGTTCCTTACCGTATTCAGTACTCTAAGGTTTTGGAAAGACAGATCTGACAAACAGTGTAGACCCAGATCAAACACTGTTTAACGCGCAGTTTGACCAGGAGCCTCAGTCATTATAAAACACACCTATTCAAATATATATAAAATTTCACCTCCAAAAACCGAAAATTTCCAGGTAATAAACTCTGATATTTTTCATATTTCTGCTGAAAACATAGATTGTGGGTACTTGTTAGAACCGCCTTGGCGAGGCGGTTCTAAAGAGTACCCACAATCTATGTTTTGAAAACTAATGTATACCCCTGTAAACCCCAGTTTTACTATATAAAAGTGGGGTTTAAGGGGGTCAAAGTTATATAGGCATTTTTCGTGATGGTTTGCCATTCATCCAATAGTTTGTGAGCTCATGAACAGAAAATGATACGCACTTGTTCACAGCTCAGGGCAAGCATGGTCAGGAGTTCTGGTGTCGAACATTAAGGATACGACAGCTTCCTTTTTTATTGAATGAGCTGCCACGTGCACGTTTTTTTTTTTTTTGTTTTTTTTTTTGTTTTTTTTTTTTCTCCTAAAATTGAAGCTACTGTCAACTACAAATCGGTGCAAAAATATGTAACTACATGTAATACGGACAAGTCCTTAGACTTGTCATTTTGACACATTGTCAATCTGCCAAAGGAACGCCATTAAAAAGTACGTGATACGTATCCGCTATTTTTGACAAGGGCTACATCTTTGTAACTTCCTGTTTGTTTTCCTGTTCACTAAACCCTGTCTGAAAAGGGGGATTTTCACGAAAAAGGGAATAAATTCTTTCCTTTTAGAGTAGAACCTTTTTCAGAATTTCGACAGACTTCTCTTGGAAGTGTGTCAGTTCCCCTAAAACAAACGTGAACCTCACAATCCCACAACCAAGAGATCAAGCACCGCTGAGGAAGATTTATCTCATGCCTTGTGTTTGTGACATCATCATCTGCAGCATCCTTCTCCAGCCTGATATTCCGTTGAAACAACTGTAATCGATCGATCGATCCATCAATCGACCCATTCACCGAACCGTCGATCCTTCCATCGATCGATCGATCCATCCATCCATCCATCTATCCGCCTTCAACCTGTCCTTCCCTCCGGCCGTCCAGGCGACTTTTTACGGTTAGGCGGTTCATTTCGTAACCACATTAGGCTTAATTCCATTAACCCTTCTCTTGCTGAACACGATATACTCTGTCTTAGCAAACAGTGTAGATCCAGGTAAGTTGTCTTCTGATATGGATCTGTACTGTTTGTCATTAAATATGTGAATTTCTATCAAAACCCGGATAAAGTAATCTGACTGGCTGGAAATTAGAAGCGGGCGTGGCATCTTAATCTATTCAGCATGACAAGGGTTAAGTATACAGTCGACCTTCAATGGCTCGAACATCTATGGTTCCATGACAATTTGTTCTAGACATGGGTAGTTCGAGTCACTTAGGGTTAGTCACAGCGCCAGGTCAGGAGGAAAAATGAGGATAAATTTAGGGATGTCTTTTTGATCTTACGGTTCAACACACCTATATAATTTTGACCCCCTTAAACCCCACTTTTATATAGTAAAACTGGGGTTGCAAAGGTATACATTATTTTTCTTATTTCTGCTCAAAGACATAGATTGTGGGTACTCGTTAGAAGTTAGTACCCACAATCTATGTTTTGAGCAGAAATATGAAAAATATTAGAATCTAGAATATTTTTATCTGAAAATTTTCATTTTTTTGTTGGTAAAATTTTCAGTATATTTGAATAGGCATATTTTCGTAATGTAAAACGAGAAAAAAATCCTTAAAATAACCCTAAATTTGCTTTCTTGAGCTATCGGAAGAATTTCCTAGGGACTCAAAAAACGAGTTCGAATTAGTCACAGTAAACGAGTCACCAGTGTTCCAGTCATTTGGGATTTTACTGTAGAGTCCCTAAGATGCTTGGGGTTAGCCCCTAAGCAGGTTTGTAATTTCCTATTAAACCCCCCCCCCCCCACCCCCTAAACTCGGAACTTGGAGCATCCGTCAGTCCGTCCGCCCGTGCAGCCATCAATCCGTCCATTCATCCAGCCAGCCAGCCAGTCAGCCGCCCGTCCGTTCATCTATACATTCATCGATCCTTCTAACAGATGGGCATTTATGTTGTTAATCATCAGCGTTAAAAATACATTTTTAGCAAAATATGTTACGTGGCAAGCAACGTAAAAAAAAGATCACGTAAGATCAAATTTTTGCCACAAATACCACTTTTACTGAATAATCACATTTTTACTTCTGACTGACTACTTAAGTGGTAAAATGTCCAAATTTTTTGCCACCTATCTACCTTGTCGTGTGCACGTCCGTCCGTCCGCCCGCCCTTCCGCCCGCCCGTCCTTCGTCCCCTTGTTCTCTCACCCTGTTAGTAGCTGCCATCTCGCCTACACAGTCCAAAGAGCTGTCTCGAGGGCCGCCGGAACAGAAGTCTGTCCCGCCCTCGAGACAACCTATCGGCCCTGCATAAATCATCACTGAGAAATGGCATAAAAATGTTAAACTGACAGTAATAAATAGCTGGAGAAGCATTAAAATATATTTACATTTTAAATGTAATCGTTTACGATAAAGCAGCTATTCTCTTTGCCGTTCACTTCTCGACGCAAAACATAGAGCTATCACGTGATCTAGACCGCCATTATGTTCTTTGTTTACATACTTTTGCGTGACGTCGGTCACTTTTTGCGTGACGTCGGTCAGGTATATCCATGACGTTAAGCGCGGAAATTCGCCGCCGACCTCCTTTAAGTAAAATCAGTAGTTAAGGAATAATCTTGCTCCTAAGGAGATTTTTCTTTTATCCTAAAATATTTTTACGCAAATAAGTATACGATAAAAATATAACACGGTTATTTCGATCGCGGCCCTGGTCTCGGCCCTCGGCCCTCGGCCCTCGGCTCTCGGCCTGACTCAGCCCTCACCGTTCCGGCTCGGGCAGAGACCAGGGCCGAGATGATCAAAACAAACGTTTCCGCAACAATATATGTATAGAATTTTTTTGGGTTCGATGGACGTGTTAGCGGTTAGACGTGGTGATTATCATTCGGCCAATCCACGAGTCCGTAAGTTAAAAATAGAACAGATACAGTTAAGCTAGTTTTAACATGACTAACAATACCTTGCGGTTACATGAAATAATCGTTACATTATAAATGTATCAAAAAGATTATTTACATTACGAAAACACGCCTTTTCAAATATATAGAAAATTTTATCTCCAAAAACTGAAAATTTTCAGATAAAAAAAATCAGATATTTTTTCATATTTCTGCACAAAACATAGATTGTGGGTACTCGTTAGAACCGCCTCGACGAGGCGGTTCTAACGAGTACCCTCAATCTATGTTTTGAGCAGAAATAAGAAAAATAATGTATACCCCTATAAACCCCAGTTTTACTATATAAAAGTGGGGTTTAAGGGGGTCAAAATTATATAGGTATGTTTTCGTGATGAAAATGTATAAGGTGGCGACTCAACACACACAAGAACAATATCCATAGCGCAAGATAAGATTTTTTTTTTTCCTTTTTTCCAAGCACAATTCTTGACAATTTTCCTATTTCTTCACAAAACGTATGTTGTTGGTAATAATTAGAAGAGCCTCTTTGAGGCACTTCAAATGAGCGCTTCAAATGAACGAGTAACAATAATAATGTTTTGTAGAAAAATAATAAAGAAGAAGAAGACAAAAAAAAAAAAAAAAAAAAAAATCTGGATACTCTCCTTAGCTGATGATATGTCTGGCAGAGCTTTCATCAGACAATCATTTAATGAAAGAGATCACGAAAACATACCTATACAATTTTGACCCCCTTAAGCCCCATTTTTGTATATTAAAACTGGGGTTTACAGGGATATACACTTTTTAAATTTGTCTGGTCAAAAACATAGACTGTGGGTACTTGTTAGAACTGCCTCGCCGAGGCGGTTCTAACGAGTACCCAAAATCTATGTTTTGAGCAGAAATAGGAAGGAATATCAGGTTTTTTTTTTTATCTGAAATTTTCCAGTTTTTTGAGGTAAAATTTTCTATATATTTGAATAGACGTGTTTTCGTAATGAGATCTAGCGACATAAAACTGGCCTGACATTAACATTGAATGCCTGATCAGGACCTTCGCTGTATATTGAAAAGTTTACCCTTTCAAAAAGCATTGCAGCTGCTATCTAGATCGTCCGATTTGCGTGCGGGAGGCCCGGGGCGGGAGGGAGTGGGTTCGATTCCTCTAAGACTTTAGAAACCAGTTCTCTTGAAGATAGGCTTATTTAAAGATTGTAGAGCTGGAACAGGCTAAGCCGGTATCGGTATAATTTGACTGTTGGAACATCCTGTCACGGGTCAGGAAAACAATATTGTCTTTCAACGAACAATGGGAACTGATTTCCCCTTCAACGTTGCGTCGCGACATATGAATTCCGTTTTTTTTTTTTTAACTTTCCACGTACAAAGTGCACCGTAGTCTTGCATGTGTTATGAGTAGCGGGGGCCGATTTGCAGGACAGTCTTGCAAGGAAAACATTTGATTAATAACTAGATTACCGAAAAGCGGCTAGGCAAACAATGTAGACCTAGATCAGACGCAGCAGAACCCGGTCGATCTCTAAACAGGATCAACACTGTTTGCATTTCTATAGTAGTAGTAGTAGTAGTAGTAGTAGTAGTAGTTGTAATAGTCGTAGTAGCATCTAGACTCAGCTTAAATAGACCTACCCCGGCAGTAACTGATAAGCATATGCTGTGTGTAAACTTTACCTGGTTGGGTACAAACATTTCTCAGCTGCAGTTAGAATTATATAGCTCTGCACTAGGAGAAGTCAGTCAAATTCCTTTCTTTCTTTATTTTTTGTATGTTAATTGACAGATGGATTAAAGATTTAGATTTAGCATCTACTGTCCTTTCAACATCACTTGGAAGTTTTTGTTGTTGTTGTTGTTTTGATTGGTGTATTATTTTAAATGAAAAGGTTTTGGTCTGATTGACCATATCTTATCAGACACCATTTGTCTTTTAGTGTGCTTTATTCTCAAATATTTATCCTAAAATTAAATTTATGGCAAAAAAAGAGGCAATTTCTGTAGTTAAGTGATTTTTTGGAATTTTTTTGTCCAGGAAAATATTCTTTTTTTCCTTTTCTTTGCTGAATTTGAATTATTGATCTTTCACAACAATACTTAGAAAATTTCAAAAAAAAAAAAAAAAAAAAAAAAAAAAAAAAGGGAAAATAACTGAGCAGAATTTGTTGAAATTCTGCCTCCACGCTACCTACCCTGCAGATTTCTGCATAATTTGCATTCTTTTATCTGTGGGGAAACAAGTGAAAATATTATTTGATTTAAAGAAAAAACAACAACAAAAACAAAAACAAAAAAAAATAAAAAACAATGACTAGAATAAAACCTTTTTGTGCACAGGTAATTACGACAAAAAGTTTTGCACTATATCATGGCAAAAGTTTGCAAATTTACTTCTTATGTGTAAATTGCTAAGAAAAAAAAAATAAAAAATAAAAAATAAAAAAAATAAAAAATAAATAAATAAATAAAAATAAATAAAACAACAACAACAACAAAAAAAAAACTACTTTCTGAAAGATGTTGAATGCACAATATAAAGTAACTATTTCTTTGACATAAGAAGTGCGCTTGGGGAAATGTACAAGTGACAGTCGCTACAATCACAAGCCACACATGGAAGAAGTGAATTTTTTTCCCCCGTTTCCGAACCGTGGATGAACCTTGATAGATGTAGATCATGGCTCAAAGCCTGCACAAGACCCCATGAACAAATGAACGTAGACACCAGTCATATCATTACCTGTGCCCATTGATACCCATTAGTAATACATTACAAAGTCTTACTGAAAACAATTAAGCGATTCTTCAGAAACTCTTGTAACTCTTTGACAGACTTTGTATTTAAACTCACAGAACTGATTTTCTTCTAAATATCATTTATTAGTCAAATAAACTAAGCAAAGTGTATCAAGCTCAGTCTACTTCCTTAGAAAATCCATTAGGTTCATACAGCAGCTAGCAGATATTTGTACCCAATCATGCTGTGTGTAGTATCTGATACCTGTGTAAGTAGCACTGCCGGATAAGCCCTATTGAAATGAGACCTGTCCAAAGTGTGAGTCCAGTGGGCACTATCCATCCAATAATATGCTTGCAGGAGTATTGGTGTAGAAGTTACGTATAGTCATATTTAAACTAGCCAGTCTAAAACAATCTTAAGTATTAGCTTTTACAAAAACCTCGATTGTTAGTAATGTTTACGTGAGAATATGTTTTCGGAATATGAATGGACAGATCAGTATGTTCGCAAAAGCGTCTTCAAGAGCTGTCGAAGAATACACCCCGAAAAGACAACTTTTGGCTTGACAAATTTATGAGCTGTGTGATTTCAAAGCCAGTCTTGAAGATAAATGTGTATTGAACATGGCTTGCCCAAACTGCATGACATGTAATTTGTTGACTACTGTTTAATGTCGGTAGTGAACGGCAGTAAAATAACTTTGAACCCGTCCGAAAAAATCTACATGAATAAACTTGGTAGATTTTCCGCCATTTTTCACGAGGAAGAGAATTTGTATGACTTTCTATATGCGCTGCTGTACAAAAAGCCCCTTCTGAAAATAAAAAAAAAGTTTACTCTAAAAGGAAAGAATTTGCTCCCACGGGGAGCAAATTCATTCCTTTTAGAGTAGACCCCTTTTCAGAACGGGGAAACGAAATGTGTAAACTAGTCGCTGGGAGGGAGTCCAGTTTCGGACTTCAAGCCAATTTACAATGATACACTTATCGCCCAGATTTTTTCTAACACATATTTACCTAAGAAATCAGTTTCATAAGATAATGCTATATATGAAACCTTTAGGAAAACATATATAAATTACAGGCTGTTTTTCTTTCTTTCTTTTTTTCACTCTGCTGCCTCAGGCTCCAGCAGTTATCCTGGTAACGGTAAGTTTTAGGACAAGAATGATGATAATGATGATGATGACTTGGTATTTCACGGCCATTCCAACATTATTTAAGTCATATCGTGAGATCCAAGTTAATAATGAAAGGCTCTCTGCAATATAGCTCTGTACAATCATGAGCTGAAGTTCGCCTTCAGCGGGATTCGAACCTCCCAGTAAGCATTCTTTATAAATCTATAGCGGGCCGTTATCGGCCCGTCAGCCGATAACGGCCCGCTATAAATTTATAAAGAATGCTAGCTGGGCTGGTTCTCCTGATCCGAAGTCGGGAGCGCTAACCACTCGGCCACCCGGACGCTTCGATTTAGGATAAGTATGGTAAAGAAAAAAGCTATGGTGTTCGAATACGTAGGCTAAAATAACGGCACAGGTTCTGGTCAATAATCATGCATGACCCTTAACGCTTAGCACTCCAGGTAAACTTTTCAGTAGCCGACATATTGAAATATTTTTCTCATTTTACTCAGAAAACAGGATTTGACATTTCATGAAAATTGTTTCCATCGGAGACAATTTGCATGAAATGTCCAATCCTGTTTTCTGGGAATAGTAAGAAACTATCACCAATTTGTCGTCTGCTGAATTAGCCAAGAGAGCGGTAATGGTTAATTCTTTTTCGGTACACAGAGCGGTTTCACGGATCTGTCTACCCGGTGTTTATATCGCAGGGTTCGGTTTTATTCGTAACTGGTACTTTTAGTACAACGAAAAAGATCAATAAAAACTTGATATACGTACTAAATATAAACCAGTGTCATGTCAGTGTCGGCATAGCCGAGTGGATACTTCGCTTCGACCTTTTGGTTAAAACATTTACTTTACTCGTAAAACCCGTGGGCTCTCAGCCCATAATATCCACTGGCGCAATCCGGCCACATTTTTAAAATCTTATTGTAAAAATATAAAAGCTATAGCTATTTTTACATTGATTAAAATCGTCAAATGAACCACAAATATTAAGTTACAACCACAACAAAAGTATCTCTTCTATAAGGGTTTCAACTGGCAATATTTTATATGTGGTTGACATATGAAATTATGCACCTAAAATAATGATTAGCAATTAATTTTGTCTGAAGATTTAATTATAAAAGCTAGAATTTTGTAATGTTATGATTTTTTGCAAACACTTTTTGGCCGAAATTGCATTACAATTACAATGCGGACAGCGAAGACTCTGACCACCCAGGCTGGTCATGTAATTCGTCATTCACTATATTTTATAAACTTCAATACCGTATTACCCCTAAGTATTGAGACAGGCAAATCTGAGCAAACTGTGTAGACCCAGATCAGACGCCACAGAGTTCGGCGTCTGATCAGGGTCTACACTGTTTGCCAGTCAGTCAAGCATTTTTTGACAGATCAAGGGTAGTAAATGTTCAGGTTTTAAGGTAAGTACGGTAAGGAATTTAGGCGTCCCTGTTTTTAGGACTTATATGTAGGAATCGAAGGTTAAGACCCATTTATGCGGCTGCGCATGTCAGTGAACATCTCGGCTATTCGCACATTTACATATTCATTGTATAACCGTTTATTATTTTTAGAGTTTTCTTTCATTCCTGGTGTTATTAATCCATTTATCCCAAAAGAGTCTCAAAAAAGAGACATTTGCAAAAAGCACGTGTAGATCCAGATCAGACGCCGCAGAACGTGGCGTGTGATTAGGGTCTACACTGTTTGCATTTAATTCAGGAATTTCTCTAAAACATGGCAATTATAAAAAAAAAAAAAACTAAAAAACTAACCAGACGTCCCATATATTGGAAATGGTCCGGTCCGGTCCGAAGCGTGAAGGTTGAAGAATCCAAACGGCATAATTGGGTTAATACGGTGGGGGTGGCGGGGGGGGGGGGGGGGGGGGGGGATGGTATCCACTAGCGAAGGTTAAGATCAATTTACGCGGGTGTCCATATTTGTAAAAACCTGTTGTATAGCACATTTACCTATTTCTTATAATAGCATTTGTTATCTTTATTATTTTCTCTTCACTCCTATTAATTTTTATCAAATATTATAGGATAATAATAATAATAATAATAATAATACATATGTAATAACACAAATATTAATAATAACAACAACGACAATGATGATACTACTACTACTACTACTACTTAGCATGATGATGATGATGACAACGATGATGATAATGATAGTAATAATAATAATAATAATAACAAATAATAATAATAATGATAATAATAATAACAATTATAATAATAATGATGATGATGAGGCGGTTCTAACGAGTACCCACAATGTATGTTTTGAGCAGAAATATGAAAAATATCAGAATTTTTATCTGAAATTTTTCAGGGTTTTTTTTTGGGTGGTAAAATTTTCAGTATATTTGAATAGGCTTGTTTTCGTAATGTATCTGCTTATAATACGTGTCCTATAATCTTAATATGTCTAGTTTACTACCTTTTTAGGTGCGTAAATACTGCAGGATGTGAGACAAAAAGTTTAGACCCTGATCAGACACCGCGTTCTGCGGCATCTAATCTGATCAACACTTTTTGCTCAAGCATCTTCGGATATTTAGGTAGAAACGGTATGGTGACTTCTTTCAGGCTCCATCCGAAATTTCTGTCGTATATGTGCCAGAAAAAAAAAAAAAAAAAAAAAAAAATCTTGATTTATTTTACGGAAAACTCAAAGTCGCTCAGCATGAGAGAGACCACCAATTCGTGGGTCGGCCAACAACGCACTGTAATACCATAAATAAGAAAGACATATTGTTTTTCACAACATTTTTAATAAACTCAACAATAAAAAAAACAACAAATTTCTGGTAAGGTGCAGCTGCAGCCGAGCTGATTTCTATTTCCATTCCCCCTGCAGGAGTTTGTTTCTCTCTTCTTTAATAATCTTACTTCACGCGTCAGCTGTACTACCTGAAATATACATGAAAACCGTATTTATCCTAAATGTTGGGACAGACAGGCCTCAGCAAACAGTGTAGACCCAGATCAGACGCCACAGAACGCTGCGTCTGATCAGGGTCTACACTGTTTGCTCATTATCCAGCAGTTTTTGGAAACACCAAAATGTAGTATCGAGGACTTTTTTTTCAAATTTTAGGTATGTATGGTGAGGGGTGAATGTGTCATTGTTTTTATTGGTAATAGGTGAGTGTTATGAGTGCGAGTCATGGAACGTAAGAAAACTGCTTATTACGACATGTGTGCCCAGACAAGACTCAGGACAGTCTGTACATCCATACAGTCCGATCAAATTTTCGCCTGATGCTGTAAAAGAATCATCGCTGGGCGCACTTGCCATGAATTATATTTTCCTTACTGCGTCTCATGTGTTCATGGATGTTGACCCTTGCAATGATGAATAAATTAAGATGCCATGCCAGCTTTTAATTTTCAACTAATCAGATTACTTGATCCAAGTTTTTGATGCAAATTCGTAAACTTAATTACAAACAGTGTAGATCCAGATCAGTTGGCTTCTGAAGAAGCAAAGGCAGGGCATATCCTGGTTCAGCAGGACCAGGGTTAAATAGAGACATTTTTCTTTAATATTGCAGCTCAAAAGAGTCTCAACGGTTGGCATAGCACGGTCCGAAAGCCAAAGCTTTTTGTGACCACGTCCCATGAGGCTACAAAGGTTAAGGACTGATATTGCCAATCCCTTTGGCGATATTAGAGGGGATTCTTAATTTAATTTAGTTTGTGAACGTCTGTTTAAAAACAACATCAATTGTAAGAATATGACGAGAAATTATTTTGGTCATGAGAACTTGCATTATTTTTTTTCATGCGCGTATAATAATGACTAAGACATCGGCGTCTGATCAAATTCTTCAATCTGCACTCTATATAGACTCTCTAGAATGCCCGGACCGGAAATAAACGCATCACACTATGCAACCTGGTTTATTAGCTTTCACTGTTCACCTACGACATGGTAAAATATAGCGCTTATAGATACACATCAATTAGAGAGAGAGAGAGAGAGAGAGAGAAAGAGAGAGACCAAGCTAGCATTCTTTATAAATCTATAGCGGGCCGTTATCGGCCCGTCAGCTACCCTGAAGGGCCGATAACAGCCCGCTATAGATTTATAAAGAATGCTTACTGGAGAGAGAGAGAGAGAGAGAGAGAGAGAGAGAGAGTACTCTAAGTGTTTTAAGTGTTTATCTTCCTTCTCCAAGGGAGATAACTCAAGCAGAAGCAGAAAGTAGCATTTGCTTCTATTTCCAAAAAGGGAGCTACTTTTATTTCCCGTATTTTCTTTAAGAAAAGCTCCTTTGAGAAGGAGATAAACATTTTCTGACCACAGTGATCCCCATTGGAGATGAATCCAATTATCTTAACAAAACAAGACAAAGTAAAAAATAAAGGAAAATGAAATCAGAAAACCGTTTGAACTTACCATCTAACTAACTTAATTATTGAAGAAGTTGTTGTTGTTAAAGTTGTCGAAGCCGTTGTCGTCAAATCCGAATCTTCTGATACCACCAATGCGACGGCTTCCGAAACCTATGCGGCCAAAACTACCTCTGAAAGAGCCTCCAATGCTTGGTCTATAACCGCCATAGCCTCCCATTTGATGTCCATAGCTAGCGTAGCCTCCGGTTTTCTTTCCATATCCACCCCATCCTCCAGTTTTCTTTCCGTAACCGCCCCATCCACCCATTTTCTTTCCGTAACCGCCCCATCCTCCCATTTTCTTTCCATAACCGCCCCAGCTTCCCATTTTCTTTCCGTAACCGCCCCATCCTCCCATTTTCTTTCCGTAACCGCCCCATCCTCCCATTTTCTTTCCGTAACTGCCCCATCCCATTTTCTTTCCGTAACCGCCCCATCCTCCCATTTTCTTTCCGTAACCGCCCCAGCTTCCCATTTTCTTTCCATAACCGCCCCATCCTCCCATTTTCTTTCCGTAACCGCCCCAGCCTCCCATTCTCTTTCCGTATCCACCCCAGCTTCCCATTCTATGTCCCCAACTACCCAAACCACCGAGTCTTCCTCCGAACATGGTGTAGCGTCCAAATCCACGTCCGGAGCGACCAAGGAGGCCTAAGATACCACGGAAGTAATCATCATCATCGTCATCATCAAAATCAAAATCAAAATCATCATCATCATCATCGCCAAAGAATCGACCATATCTATACCCAGCGCCAGTTAAACCACCGCCTGAAATATGTGAAATATGTCTAAATATGCCTGAAATACGTAATTGATCTGCAACATGATTTTAAGGCGTATTTGGTGATAATCCTTGGTTATTTTTTATTTCTCCATAAGAACATATGTTGTGGGTACTCATTAGATGCGCCTCGATGACGCGCTTCTAACGAGTACACATTATATGTGTTTTTACTGAGAATTGGATAACAAGAGGCCCATGGGCCACAATTCGCTCACCTGATAAAAACAGCTATTGCATAATCTGCGAATGCCATGCAACTTCTTTCAGTATTGCCACAGCAACTAGGACACAAATTTGCAAATTTGACCATATCATAAAAAAGGTCAACGGGCATCCTAGTCACATCTTATGAACAAACTTAGTAGACTTTGAGTCCCCGATGCTGTGTACCAAGATTCAGCCTTAAAGCTTTCTTCTGGAGAAAAGGTTTTTTAAAAGTTTAACCGTACATTGGTATGGCAGCCATCTTGTTTAATGGCACAGAACCATTTGTACAAATTGTCAACATCCTTTTGACAAAAGGCCCCATATGAAATCTGGTGAAAATTGTTCAAGTGATTTTAGAAGAGAGGTTTAAGGATTTATGATTTTATACATGTACATAGTCCAGGGGCTAGGGCAGAAAACTACAAAAATTTTGACGGCTAACAGTTTTACTTTTTTGATCGTACGTTGTAAGTTTCAGCCATTAGTCTTTAATACATATTGTCAAAATGATGTTCAATATTTTCCCCATACATATGTATGGGGGCGGGGGGCGCAAATTTGACCTTGCCGTAAAACAATCAACCTACGAACATCATTTGAACAAACTTGGTAGACAGTGAGTTCCTGATGCTACATACCAAGATTCAGCCCCAGAGCTTTCTTGTTTCTGGAGAGGAAGATATTTAAGTGTTTTTACAATATATGGGCATGGCGGCCATCTTGTTATATGATGCGGAACCATTCGAAGAAATTATCAATACTCTTTTGACAGAAGGCTTCATGTGAAATATGGTGAAAAATGCTGGAGTGGTTTTAGAGAAGAAGACATTTAAAAATTACACAATATTATATATAGCCCAGGTCAAGGACAGATAACCCCCAGTGGACAAAATTCTGATTTTAACTAAAACTAAAAAGTTTTACCACTTTAATCATGCATTGTAAGTTTCAGCCATAAGTGTTTTACCATATATAGACATTGCGGCCACCTTGTTCAATGGCCTGAAACCATTCAAACAAATTGTGAATATTCTTTCGACAGAATGTCCCATATGAAATCTTGTAAAAATTGCTCGGTTTCAGAGAAAAAGAATTTCAAGGTTCCATGATTTTATATATGTATATAGCCCTGAGGCAAGGGCAGATAACCCCCAGGGGACACAATTTTGATTTTAACTAAATAGTTTAACTACTTTTATCATCCACTGTAAGTTTCAGCTATCAGTCTTTAATACATTTTGAAAAAAAATGATTTTTCAGCATTTTCCCCATACAAATGTATGGGATGCAAACTTGGCATCGCCTAAAAAGGTCAAAGGTTAACCTATGATCATCATTTTAACAAACTTGGTAGACCTTGAGTCCGTGATACTATATACCAAGATTCAGCCTTAAAGCCTTCTTGGTTCTGGAGAAGAAGATTTTTTAGTATTTTTACCATATATGGGCATGGCGGCTATCTTTTTCAATGGCGCGGAATCATTCAAGCAAATTGTAAATATTCTTTCAACAGAAGGCCCCTCATGAAATCTGGTAAAATTGCTCGAGCAGTTTCAGAGAAAAAGACATTTAAAGTTTCCATGATTTTATACATATCTATAGACAAAGGGCAAGGGCAGATAACCTCCAGACGGCCATCTTAATTAACGGACCGTGACCATTTGAATAAATTTATTTTAAATCCCCCATTAACAAGAGACTCCACATTAGATTTGAAGAAAACTGGCCCCGGGGTTTCAGAGGAGAAGTCATTCAAAGGTGTTTACGGACGGACAGACGGACGACGGACCACAAGTGATCACAATAGCTCATTCTGAGCCTTCGGCTCAGGTGAGCTAAAAATCTAAGAATAATTGGCCGTCTCTTAATATAGCTTTGGACTTTTACATATGGTAGACTATTCGATTAGCTCACTAAGGACTTTTTATATTTTGCCGGGATCGTGGATTTGTGACGATCCCGACAAATATAAAAAAATCTTAAAACAAACTGTATTATAAATAGATTAATGTCTTTTGTATTTTCATTTCAATCAAGAAATTTCATAAAGCTTAATAAAAGCAAACATTAAACAATCACATTGTTGTTCTTGTTTTTTACCTATTACATTGAAAATTTATTAAAGTTTACTATACGGGCCCCCGTAGCCTAGTGGATAAGAGAGTTGACTCTTAATCAATTAGGTTTCTCACCGCTGTGGTTCGAGCCTCGCTCGGGTCATATATGGGAAAGCCAAGTTCTGCTTACGGATGGTCAGGTGGTTTTTCTCCGGGTTCTCCGGTTTTCGCCCACCTTCGATGAACGATCGGCTCGATATAAGTGAAATATTCTTGAAAGGGCCGTAAAACCCAAATCAAAAAAAAAAAAAAGTTTACTATACCCTTGTCCCATATCTCTATGTACGTGTAAACATGAACAAACTTTGCTCCGGTACTTAGATGTTTACGTCTAAATATTTTGTCTTGTATCATCAAATTAACAAGTTCTGTGGAAAGATATTACACGATTGACATGTTTTGTCAAATTGTTTGACCATAGCAAGCATAGCTCTAGATAAGAGGATTGTCCGGATAATCCTTCTTCATATTTCTCTACAAATATTGTAGCTACTTATTGGAAGCGCCTCGGTTAGGCGCTCCTAATGAGTACCCACAATATATGTTGTTTTATGCGAAGATTTAAATAGATATCAACCCCGAAGTCTTCGGTTAAATAAGCGCCTTATCTGGAGTTTAACCTGATTCAGAATCTTTATTTATTTATTTATCTATTTATTTATTTATTTATTTGTTTATTTTGGGTGACAATCAAATCAGCAGAAGAAATATTTTTTTCTCAGACAATAGGTTTGACATTTGACGCAAATTGTCTCCTTAGTGAAATGTCAAACCTACTTTCTTAAAAAAAAAAACAACAACAATACCATCAATATGTCATCTGCTGTGTTTGCCCAGGGAGTTCTAAAACCACTGTGTTCATACTCTTTGATCTTACCAAGAAGTCCAACGCCTCTGCTGTACCTTCCACGTCTAATAAATCCACCATAGCTTCTTCCACCGCCCATACGATATCCACCGAGTCCACCATAATGACCGATCATACCGCCGTATTTTCCACCGCCGATGATTCCTCCGTATTTTCCACCGCCGATGATTCCTCCGTATTTTCCACCGCCGATGATTCCTCCGTATTTTCCACCGCCAATGATTCCTCCGTATTTTCCACCGCCTTTTTTGCCACCCCAACCGTAACCAATGCCACCTCCGATTATTCCTCCTTTCCCCCCAATAATACCGCCTTTTTTACCATAGCCGTACGCACTGACAGCGACAGCCCCCAGGAGCAGAAGGGCAGCAAGTTTAATCATCACGGGAACCTAAGACAGAAAACACACATTAACGCTTAGCACTCTGGGTAAAATTGTCAGCAGACGACACTTTGAAATATTTTTCTTATTTTTACGAGGAAACAGGATTTGATATTTCATGCAAACTGTCTCCACTGGAGACAGTTTGCATGAAATGTCAAATCCTGTTTTCTGGAAAAAAAATAGAAAATCAATCAATTTGTCCTCTGCTGAATTTGCACAGAGAGTGGTAAAGGTTTACCTATTTATGCCGAGTGGACTGCTATCTCAACTCTTTGGACAGGTGCTTTTTAAATAGAAGGGGTGTCTGGTTGGATTATATTATTACAACGTTTTATGGGAATTCTTATATTTAGTGCAAACAGTGTAGACACTGATTAGATACCGCGTTCTGTGGTGTCTGGTCTGGGTCTTCACTGTTTGCCAGTATCCCTTTTATGGGACACTAGGCATAAATGGGTTAACATTTACCAATCTATGGACAAATTCAGCGGATGACAAATAGATAATTTTCTTATTTTTCTCATAAAATATAGGACCTGAACTGCCAAAGTATACTGTCTTGGATAAATAAGAAAAATATTTACGGCAAACGTCATTTTCAAACAGCCCATATACTTTTTTCTTGAAAACAAGGGTTGACGTTTTAGGCTATTCAGCTTAGGAGACAAATCACCTAAAATGTTAAGTCCAGTTTCTGGGAAGAAACAGAAAGTCACAAACATCGCCTCCCTTGTTAACTATGGCGGAAAATCTACCACCCCTCCAACTTTTCAGAGGGGGGTGTGGGGTGGGGGGGAACATTTTGGAAGGGTTGCCTCCCCTGAAAAATATATGGATTCCCCTTTGTGTTACCGTATACTTAATTTAGCCGTTAAAGAATTTTGTATAATAAAGAATATTGATCAGCCCACGAAATTGGCATAAAAACAGGCTTATGGATTAACATCACGAAAACATGCCTATATAATTTTGATCCCCTTCAACCCCACTTTAATATAGTAAAACTGGGGTTTACAGGGGTATACATTATTTATCTGATTTCTACTCAAAAGCATAGATTGTGGGTACTCGTTAGAACCGCCTCCCCGAGGCGGTTCTAACGAGTACCCACAACCTATGTTGTGAGCAGAAATATGAAAAATATCAGATTGTTTTATCAGAAAATTTCCCCTTTTTGGTTATAAAGTTTTCAGTATATTTGAATAGGCGTGTTTTCGTAATAAAC
Organism: Anodontia alba; assembly: GCA_964016985.1. Taxonomy (NCBI): domain Eukaryota; kingdom Metazoa; phylum Mollusca; class Bivalvia; order Lucinida; family Lucinidae; genus Anodontia; species Anodontia alba. Next base: position 112,520,692 of record OZ024827.1, on the reverse strand, counting down.
TGAAATTTAGAAACATAAAATGAGCCCTCCGAACAGGAAACGACCTTATGGCATAAGGGACCAACTTAGCCCCAGATCTGCTGTTTTATCCATACCATTCGCACATACTTCATTACGCACATTATTATGCATGAGCATAAGGAAAATATTTGCAATAAAGAGAGATTACCTAACAATATATTTTCATCTTTATCATAAGGTCTGCTCTTAAAGGATAAATTTCTATTCACAAATATGCAAAACTTGTTGTTTTTTTTTTTTAAATGCAAACATTTACGATAACATATCCATTCAGAAAGTTTTAACCTTTAACACTCTGGGCAAAATTAGCGGACGACAAATCGATGATATTATTCTTATTTTTCACAAAAAACAGGATTTGACATTTCATGACTGAATGCATGACTGAATATCAAAACCTGTTTACTGGGAAAAATAAGAAAAATATTTCAATATGTCATCTTGTGAAAATTTTACCCAGAGTGCTAAGCGTTAAGTCTAATCCGGGCACTGTTATTTCATTCTAAAGTCGGAGCGATTTATTGTTTCTGATGTAAAACCGTGGGCTTGGTTGGCGTCCTCGAAATGTAAGCGATGTATCCTGAGTTCAAACCCTAGGATGTTGGGAATTATTCCGATCATAAAGTATAGGAGTAAAATGCGGACGGAATGGAGGTCTGAATCATTATAGAGACTTCTAAAATGTCCCCTTGTTTCTTATACTTTGTTTATAATAAACCCCGGAAAACCATCCTAGCAGACATTATTTATGTGGAATATGTACTTTGTTTTATCAGAATCACTATTTTTTTTTTCTCGTAACAGAGATCTGAATGGTTTCGTCCTGTTTTAGATGGTTTAAAGACTAATATATGCACACAAAAAAAATCACGCATTAAACGTAGACACTTATTAACCCATTGTAGTCTGGAAACCCCTAAAAGGGTAATTGGAAAACAGTGAAGACCCAGATCAGACACCGCAGAACGCGGCGTCTGATCAGGGTTCCACTGTTAGCAAATAGTTCAACCATTTTTCTTTAGGAATATCTAAATCACATAGCCTGATATACCTAAAATCGAAATTGGACTCTTCCAATATTTAGTGTCTATTCAATCTACAATAGGTTAATGACAAGAAGTTCCTAATGATTTTCCCCACAAAAATACGTTCCTTTGGAGAACACTATATACATGTATATCATACTGTAGATAGGTCTGTAAGAAATTAAGGGGAAACTGTACACTTCCTGGAAGAGACAACTCTGTCAAAATTATTTGTCTTCTCATAACGAAAACACGCCTATTCAAATATATTGAAAATTTCACCACCAAAAACTGAAAGTTTTCAGATAAAAAATTCCGATATTTTTCTTATTTCTGCTTAAATCATAGATTGTGGGTACTCGTTAGAACCGCCTCGCCGAGGCGGTTCTAACGAGTACCCACAATCTATGTTTTTAAGCAGAAATAAGAAAAATAATGTATACCCCTGTAAACCCTAGTTTGACTATATAAAAGTGGGGTTTAAGCGGGTCAGAATTATATAGGTATGTTTTCGTGATGTTCTGAAAAAGGGTCGACTCTAAAAGGAAAGAATTTGCCCCCTGCCTTTTAGAATAGATTCCTTTTCAAAAGGGGTCGCATTGTTGTGCAGGAAAGCCAACAGGAAGTTATAAAAGTAGTCTCCCTTGTTAACTGTCAGAATTAAGACATTTGAATTGATGTCAAACGATACTGACAGTTCTTCGACAGGTGACATCATTCCCATTAAACCTGTCACATCAATTTGTCTATTTCAGGTAAGGTGTATTGGCCATGGAAAGGCCATGATAAAATCCAAAAATATCCGAGAAAATTTGACACGATGATTTAGCCGAAAATAATAAATGTGAATTTGTTTAGTATTCGTCATTACGAAAACACGCCTATTCAAATATATTGAAATTTTCATCTCCAAAAACAGAAAATTTTTAGGCAAAAAATCTCTGATATTTTTCATATTTCTGTTCAAAACATAGATTGTGGGTACTCGTTAGAACCGCCTCACAGAAGAAAAATAATGTATACCCCTGTAAACCCCAGTTTTACTATATAAAAGTGGGGTTTGAGGGGGTCGAAATTATATAGTATGTTTTCGTGATGGTGAATTTGTTTAGTATTTGTCCTTTCAATTCTAAATTCCAGGCGGGCGTTTGGCAAACAATGTTCCGTTTGTTTCGTCGAAATAGTGACAATTTTAACGCGACGTTATAACATTTTAAGTAGATTTTATAAATAAAAATCTATTGAAACTAAGTCGTTTCAACGTTGATTCAGCGGCACATAACGTTGAAACAACATTTTAACGCTGATTTATTAAACGTCAAGGGATGTTGAATCAACGTTGAAACGACGTTGTCTCAACGTTGTTTGCCCGATTTACTCCTCCCTTACTTTGTAAGCAAACTTCAAGATAAGCTTTGATTTGCAATTGCTTTGCAAGCCAATTAAATAAATCAGTTATTCAAATATACTGAAAATTTTACCACCAAAATATGAAAATTTTCAGATAAAAGATTGTGGGTACTCAGTAGAACCGAATCGCCGAGGCGTTTCTAACGAGTACCCACAATCTATGGTTTTGAGCAGAAATAAGAAAAATAATGTGTACCCCTGTAAACCCCAATTTTATTATATAAAAGTGGGCTTTAAGAGGGTCAAAATTATATAGGTATGTTTTCGTGATGATATCCAATTTACACTGGCGACAAAATATAAGCTGGGGCACAGCATTTCCTTCAAGATTGCATGTGCTCTGCGTATGCGCAATCTGATCAGAGTCTTCGCAAAGCACTCTGATTGTGGCCAATGATCCAAAGCGCTTGTAGACGCAAAGTCTCTGATCAGCATGGGCATATCTGTCCCCGCTGGGCGCATATGCAGTCTTGTAGGAAATGTTTTGCCCAGCTCACTTCTAAAATGAACTTCAAATCAGGAAAAAGAAAGCAGAGAGAGAGAGAGAGAGAGAGAGAGAGAGAGAGAGAGAGAGAGAGAGAGAGAGAGAGCAAATGCATGTAAAAACAACATACCTGGTCTACGGTGGGTTGGTGACTGTGCTTCTTAAACGAATGATGCATGTATATATACCCGTCAAACTGAAGACCGTGTCACGCCAGAAGGGACATTATCACGTACGTGAATTGTAAATTCCCAGAACAGGCTCTGCACCCACGCAGGCTAATCAGGATGATTATTTTTGTCCGTTTGAAGGAAACATGAATAGTATAGACGCTGTTGGTGAAAAGCGGAGACATTGATCGTACTGCGCGCATGCGCATGCGGATTTTTGCCTTTGTTTGCATATGCGCTAATGTCCCATTTTGTCTGACACGGTCCATAATTATGATAAATACGTACGTAACGTGACAAATGAACCGTCTACGTCAAGTTAGAAGAGGCTTTATCGCACGTTCCATGGTCTGCTGTGTATCGTTTTTGTATGAGCAAACAATGTAGTCCTGCCTTAAACTGCTAGTAGTCGTTTGATTAGGGTCTGTCCTGTTTGCTAGCATGGTTTTGATACAATGACATACAAGAGTGACAAATGGAATTGCTATAATCTTAGGGTATATATGATTAGAAATTACACGGAACGGGTGCATCTCCAAAGAGAGATGACTCTGATTTAAAATTAGTTTCCTCTTTTCTCCTTGGTGGATACTTTTAAAGGAAAGGGCAGGTTCCGTTCTTCTCATTGGTGGCTACTCTTTAAGGAAAGATCAGTTTCCGTTCTTCTTCTTGGTGGCTACTCTTAAAGGAAAGACAGTTTCCGTTCTTCTCCGTGGTGGCTACTCTTAAGGGAAAGATCAGTTTCCGTTCTATTCCTTGGTGGCTACTCTTAAAGGAAAAAGCAGTTTCCGTTCTTCTCATTAGTGGCTACTCTTAAAAGAAAGAGCAGTTTGCGTTCTTCTCATTGGTGGCTACTCTTAAAGGAAAGAGCAGTTTCCGTTCTTCTCATTTGGACCTACTCCTAAAAGAAATAGCAGTGTCCGTTCTTCTCATTCGTGGCTACTCTTAAAGGGAAGAGCAATTTCCGTCTTTCTCCTTGGGGGCTACTCTTAAAGGAAAGAGCAGTTTCCGTTCTTCACCTTGGTGGCTTCTCGTAAAGGAAAGAGCAATTTCGTTCTTCTCCTAGGGGGCTACTCTTAAAGGAAAGAGTAGTTTTCGTTCTTCTCATTCGGGGCTACTCTTATAGGAAAGAGCAGTTTCCGTTCTTCCCATTGGGGGGTGGGGGTGGGGGCTCCTCTTAAAAGAAAGCAGTTTCCGTTCTTCTCATTGGGGGGCTACTCTTAAAGGAAAGCAGTTTCCGTTCTTCTCATTGGGGGCTACTCTTAAAGGAAAGAGCAGTTATCGTTCTTCTCATTCGGGACTACTCTTATAGGAAAGAGCATTTCTATTCTTCTCATTGGGCGCTACTCTTAAAGGAAAGCAGTTTCCGTTCTTCTCATTGGGGGCTTCTCTTAAAGGAAAGAGCAGTTTCCGTTCTTTTCACTGGGGGCTACTCTTAAAGGAAAGAGCAATTACCGTTCTTTTCATTTGGGGCTACTCTTAAAGGAAAGACCAGTTTCCGTTCTTCTCACTGGGTGCTACTCTTAAAGGAAAGACCAGTTTCCGTTCTTTTCATTGGGGGCTATTCTTAATGGAAAGAGCAATTACCGTTCTTTTCATTTGGGGCTATTCTTAAAGGAAAGACCAGTTTCCATACTATTCATTTGGGGCTACTCTTAATGGAAAGAACAGTTTCCGTTCTTTTCATTGGGGGCTACTCTTAAAGGAAAGAGAGCAGTTTCCGTTCTTCTTTGGGGGTTACTCTTAAAGGAAAGAGCGGTTTCCGTTCTTCTCACTGGGGGCTACTCTCAAAGGAAAGAGCAGTTTATGGTTTCTGTGGGAACAACACGTATTTATCGAAACAAGTACCAGTCAGATATATCTTTTTTAATCCCCACCGAGAAGCGGAGCGGGGATTATAGGAATGACCTTCGTCTGTCCGTCCGTCTGTGCGTCTGTCTGGACATCTGTCCGTCCGTAACACTTTCCTGTCTTCTCCATATCTCCTGAATCCTTTGAAAGATTTTAATTAAATTTTGGTCAAATGTTCGCCTCAGTAGGATGATGTGCAGAACCCATAACTCATCCATGCCGACTCCAGGTTAAGGTCACAATTGAAGCTCACGAGTTTGAGCCTTGAATTCTGTGTCCGCTCCATATCTCCTTTACCCCTGGAAGGACTTTCATTAAACGTTGGTCAAATGTTCATCTTAGTGAGACGATGTGCAGAACCCATAACTCAACCATGCTGACTCAAGTTCAAGGTCACAAGTGAAGGTCACGTGTTTGAGCCTTTAGTTTCGTGTCCGCTCCATATCGCCTTTACCCCTGGAAGGACTTTCATTAAATTTTAGTCAAACGTTTACCTCGATGAGACTGAATAAAGAATTCTACCTCCAGCAAGATTCGAACCGGGACCCCGTGATCAAAAGTCGGGAACGCCAACCGCTCGATCACTCTGTCATTCTGCGGCGGAGAGATATAGCTGTCCTTCAAGCTGCCTTCTTGTCTCTTTAGAAAGAAACATTAATTCGGTTAAGTCTATTTTTCCTTTTTTTAAACCCGAAAAGATATTATGCAAGTATCATTATATCTTTACTTTACCTCACCCTGCCTTGCATTGCCTCTGCAACTTTGTTGTACTAAAATTAGCCATGTGCGCTGAAGTGAATATGAAAGTATAATTTCGTCATCGTGTGTCCAAATAGATACTCATATATCGAGGCTTGGTTGCAGTGCTGTATTTTGAAATAAATTGTAACGATAAATGCATTGTGAATAATCATTGGATATCAAGGAAGGAACTCAATTCCCCGTGGAGCTTATTAGTGCATACTAGAATTCTTACAGAATTAACAGAATGCACATGTATAACTTCTATAATTTATTTGTAGTACAGTCAAACATGTTTTCATTTTAAGTCATATAGTATCCATTTAAACACGATTGCAGTTTTTTTTTTCTTTTGTTATTTCAATGTTTAACTGATAAATACATTTTGAATAGGATAGGAAATTCATATTTCTGGTCTACTTCAAAGAAATGCTATTCGGGATACAGATTTAAATAAATCGTTTGACTTTCTTCTGAATTCCTTTTGCATCTATGTGTTACTGATAAGAACCATGTGTGTGTGTGTGTGTGTGTGTGTGTGTGTGTGTGTGTGTGTGTGTGTGTGTGTGTGTGTTTTGTATTACTGTATGTAAATTTATATAAATGAAACATGTTTAACTCTTTCGGTGCCAAATTTCAGACGACATTTGTAGTCTGCGTTTCTTTTTTTAACAAACTATTGCTTGAAAAGAAGTTTATACCTAAAGTTTAAAGACTGAATGTCAAACAGCATAGATCGAGATGAGATGACTCAAAAGTCTATTATTATCGCCTGTGGCAGTGAAAGAGTTAAATAAAATAAACCTTACTAGCTGTATGGGAAAATGGCCGATATAGCATATGCGAATAGCACAGATTCAGGCGGGTCGGCGCATTCGTGTAGTCTCACCAGAACCTATGCTATTCGCTCACATAAGTGGTAGGCCAATGGGAAACTTCAGCAAAAGATCTAAAAAGATCAAAAGATCTAAACATGTGGCCTTGCTAAGAAACCGGGAATGCGCACTGAAAGTCTGGTTCGATGGAATGTCTGAAGAGCCTTTTTTCTCGCAACGCGGCTCTTTCTTCAAGTTATGAATTCTAAATCAGCCATCAAGTTTTGTTATTTTCTTCAGATCTCAGTAGATTGCTGAGATTACATCTATCAAACAAGACGCCACTTTTCATCACGAAAACATGCCAATATAATTTTGACCCCCTTAAACCCCACTTTTATACAGTAAAACTGGGGTTTACAGGGGTATACATTATTTTTCTTATTTCTGCCCAAAACATAGATTGTGGGTACTCGTTAGAACCGCCTCGTCGAGGCGGCTCTAACGAGTACCCACAATCTATGTTTTGAGCAGAAATATGAAAAATATCAGAATTTTTTATCTGAAAATTTTCATTTTTTGGTGGGAAAAGTTTCAATATATTTAAATAGGCGTGTTTTCGTAATGATGGTAAAGAAACCCTGACAAGTAATGCTTCTAACCATACCGTAAAGCAATGTGGGCCTAAAGACAATCCGGATGAAGCGGATAGAGAATCAAGTGTGACAATGCCAAGTCATACAGAAACGTGTGGGGACAAGGAAAGTCTGTTGGGGCTACGAAGAATCGGTGGCTATATTGTCATATTATATAGAAATGAGCAGAGATGAGAAATGCCATCAGAACAGCAGTAAGAAATTGGAGACCTCTTCTCAAAGTTATACGGAGATGCCCGGGGATGAGCACAGTGAAAGCTTTGAGAGCGATAAATCTGGCGTCACATTACCCAGTTACATAGAGATGTGTGGCAATCAGTGTGTGCTGTCTCGGGCCCAGTTGTTTAAAACTTGACGAAGTTGTTAGCTAAGTGGCGTTAAAATTTCTGTCTTGTAATATACATTGATATTTGTGAGTAGCTTGTGCAATTTTTGCAATAGAAATATCAAGCTATTTGAAAATACTTTAACTACAACAGTTCACGAGTTCATCATTAACGAGCTAGTTAAGGCAAAGACGCTTTGAGCAAATGGGCCCTGTTCTTTTTTTCCCCCTTTGTTCAGAATAAAATGAGCCACAACGTCAGAAAACGTACCTTTGACTTGCACCCAGCGAAGATTCAGATCAGCCTGCGCATTCGCGCAGTCTGATCAGAATCCTCACTGAGCACATTTTGTATAGCCAGAGATACAAAGTTTCTTCATGCGGACAATGAAGACTGATCATTCTGTGCGGATGCGCAGGCTATTTTGAGTCTTCGTTAGGCACACATGTCATGAGGTACGTTTTATCACGTTGCAGTGGTTTGGAATTTGACGGCCCAATAAGCCATTACGAAAACACGCCTATTCAAATATAATGAAAATTTTACCACCAAAAAATGAAAATTTTCAGATAAAAAATTCTGATATTTTTCATGTTTCTGCTCAAAATATAGATTGTGGGTACTCGTTAGAACCGCCTCGGCGAGGCGGTTCTAACGAGTATCCACAATCTATTTTTTGAGCAGAAATAAGAAAAATAATGCATGCCCCTGTAAACCCCACTTTTACTATATAAAAGTGGGGTTTAAGGGGGTCAAAATTATATAGGCGTGTTTTCGTGATGATTATTAAAGGCCCCATATTCCTCAAACATTAGACATTTCATCATCCAAGGAAGGTTTAATAAATTAATGTATGGTATTAACAATCATAAAATGTGAGACCCGACAGCCTGTAAAATTTCAGTTAGTCTCTCGTTCTTGAAATGAAATGACTTTTTGTCGTATCTCTGAATTAATGTTGCCAACATTAATTTAAGGATACAATAAAAAATAAATTCATTTTAATCCAGTTCAAAAACGAGAGACTAACTGAAATTTTAAAGGCATTCAGATGCCACATTTTATGATCCTATGATTATTATATATACCCTCTCTTGGATAGAAAAAAAATGTTTATTTTTAGGAATATTGAACCTTTGTGAACCCTTACCATGTTGAGCCGGTCAGTTTACTTATCCACATGTTTTCCTGAGTAGCCTTGGAGGTTAATCAGTACTTGTGCACATTATTTCACCAGAAACTGACCACTGCCCTTTTTGAACCAGTGGAAGGGAAAGGATGACAGTAGAAAATATTTTATGATCAATCTCCGCGAAAGAATGTTACTAGACCCGTAAAAAAATGGTACATGAATGAAATACTGAATATTTGCGTTTGAGACAATAAAGGTGATATTATTATACAGTCCAACCTCAATGGCTCGAACAGCCTTGGGACCATGAAAATTAGTTCGAGATATGGGTTGTTCGACCCACTGAGGGTTAACCATGTAGCCCGGTCAGAAAGCAAATGGTGATAATTTAGGGAAATCTTTTCGATTTTCTACACAATAATTGTATGTTATGTGTACTCATTATAGTCGCCTCGATAAGGCGATTCTAATGAGTACACACAACATACAATTTCATGATAAAATAAGAAAATTTCCCTTAGTAATTGTTTTCTTGAGCTATCGGAAGAATTTCAAAGGGACTCAAAAACGAGTTCGAATTAACCATGGTAAACGAGCCATCGGTGTTCGAGTTATTGAGGTTCGACTGTATGTTGGAACGGCCACCAGTTTTATGACGTTAAAGGAGGAGAGGTTAGTTCACAGTTCTTATGCGTGAACGTTTAATGTCTAAATTTTTTTTAACAGACTTATTAATATTATTATTAATATTATTATTATTATTATTGTTATTAGCATTACTATAACTACCATTAAATTAAGTTTTGTTAGCAGGCAGCAAAAGAATTAACGTGTACATATTGTCAGGAAAAGAGATCAAATTTCAAAGAATGATTGATCATGGTCTAAATTATTTGCCTTTATGAAAGGTAGGAAAGTAATGTGTCCGAATAAACGGCTGCATATCTCCACACGCGCAACACCGTTTTGTGAAAAGAAAACGTAAGGAGATCTTCCGGAGGTGGTTGCGGAGAGTCAGTTTAGGTAGCGTTGAAAATGGGTGTCAGTTGAAATAAGGCTGACATTTTGGCACGATCGCCGATATCCAAAATCAGGCGATGTAATTCTACTTCTTATTAAGTCTCCCATATTTTCAGTCCGGAATTTTAGTCATTTAAGCGAATACGTAACAAAAATCATTTTTCTCCCGATGCAAGGGTAGTTAGATTTCGCCGTATTGGTGACAGACAAGCATGTGAAACTCGAGTTCTTGGAGAGATTACAAATCCCTGGTTACATACATCACCGTTTCATTGAAGTTTTAACATGCTACTGTGTAGTTCAAAAGAAATCATATTCTTTTGCCATTGCACAGAAACTAGGTACTGACGGCTGGTAGGTAAAAAGAGCGGTGGCGAGTAAAGGGATATATGGTGATTGAGAAGACCATGATTTTTCAATATCGTATTTCATTCTACCATTCGCGTTTTACGCAATATTTCTGATCCAGTTACGGCAAATGTGTTCCTGAAACATAGTTTTCAATCCTAGTGTCTTTATTAAACTTTTTTTTTCTTGTTGAAAAACTATATGTCTGGGATGGGCTGAGGCTTATGATTGTGGCACTCCCTGGACTTTTCTCTTGCCGTTTATTTAAACACCGCCTTGGAACCGTCGACACTACGGAGTGGTTTCTAATTTTATGGTGACTTCGTGTATAAGTTAAGAAAAATTGTGGGTTAACATAAATTTTCTGATCAATTTAGTATAATTCTTATATGTTATAATCGAAAGGGTATAACATTGATGTCATAAAACAGTCTAAATGCTTAGTGGTTGCACTATCCTTGAAATGGACCGGTCCATAAAATGTGATAGTGTCTGCTCTGAAAACCTGCACAAAAAGCACGATGTTTTGAAAGCAGCAACATGTTATGTTCAACAGCAAAAGAAACAAACAAGTGCCTCAGGTATGATAGGTGCAAACAACAACAACTCAGATAAGACTGTGCAAATGCACAGATAAAACTGCGCATTATTATCGGGGTCTTTATTATCACTGTCTGTATGATTAGCATGGTAACTCATAACGTGGCCAGCTTCATACTCATTTCCACTGCCCAACAAGATAACCTTTTCTTTTGTATTTTACTAAATTTATGTGAAATTATGTCCATTATATTTCAAGACAACATAATAAAATAGTTACTGTATGGCCAAGATGTTCTGAAAATTATTTTATTAAGATGGACCTTACCCACGTTTCTCACTTTTTGTACACGAAAGGTCATTTCAGCAATTTTGAATAGATGGAACCTACCTTTTTGCTTTTTTTGTGTGTAAAACTTGCTGTATTTTCTTAAACCGATGAATGGTATAGAACTGATGTATTTAGGTACATGTTGTTGCAACAAATTGTTTTGCATTAAATCATGAAAAAAAAAATGCAAATTTGCTTCTACTGAGAAAAGCTCTGCACAAAAATAAAAACGACTTTTTGACAGATATCGAAAGCTATATGTCTATGATTTAATTTTGGTGTACCTCATGTTGCCATGTAAAATGGAGTGAGTGAACAATGAAGAGATATGATTTGATTTGAAAGCATAGTAGGCATTCACTGTCCACCAGTGTATACAAAATTCTTCATCCCATTGTGCCTGCTCGAATCTGAAATGAGCCGGGACACAGCCTTTCCTACTAGATTGCATCCGCACAGTCTGATCAGAGTCTTCGCTGGGCACTCTATAGGCCATCGAGGATCCAAAGCGTTTTCGCCCAGCAATGAAAGATCAGTCTTTACTCGGATATTTCTGTCCTAATACTTACTCGTTTTATGTTGCCAATTAAGTGCGCATGTGTGTTAACCCTTGTCCTGCTAAACCCGGATATACCCTGCCTTTGCAAACAGTGTAGATCCAGATCAGTTGGCTTCTGAAAAAGCCATCTGATCTGGATCTGCACTGTTTGACTTTAAGTATTTGAATTAGTATGAACAACTTGGATCAAGTAATCTGACCGTCCAAAAAGCGCTAGAATTCTGTTGAATTCATAAATGGGTAATATATTACCCCATTGTAGACTGAATGAACTCTCTCATACAATATATTGGAAAATTCTAATTTCGATTTTAGGTGTATCAGGCTATGTGATTTAGATAATCCTAGAGAAAAAAAATGGTTGAACTATTTGCAAACAGTGGAGACCCTGATCTGGGTCTGCACTGTTTGCCAATTACCCTTTTAGAGGTCGCCCGACTACAAGGGGTTATAAGCGCAGCAAGTATTAGTCTAACAGTGCTGGGAGACGGTCTACAATCCTAGATCTTTCGAACGTTTTGCAATTCTTTCTCAGGGACTAACAGGAATCACAAACACACATAATCACAAAAACTAAATGAATAAACACTAAAACACATTCTGTGGCGATGAAGACAATCCAAGCAGGAACATGTCGTATATACAACGTTGCATTAACGTCGATGCGACGTCATGACGTCGCATCGACGATGACGCGACGTTGTCTAAACATTGTGTGCCTGCTGGGTTCAGTCTACCAAAATATGCTGTGATCTTAACATGCGTGTCCGGTGGGAGGATATTCGTAATAGTCTCTCTTCTGAAACTTTTATAGCGGACAGACCTGGACAAACCTGCACTAAGGGGTCAGCAGTCCACTGTAAAACTCACTACCTGTAACAGAAGCAAAATTATTCCACTAACTATTGTTTACACATACATTAGTAAATCCTTAAAAATTTAAAGCAGCTTTCGACATATCTCAAAGCTTTAGACATGTCCTCAACTTGAAGATTATATTTTAGCGCTTAAATCTTGTCAAGATAAACTTTAAACTACTTTAACGCTTAGCATGCTGGATGAATATTTCAGGAGAAGACATTTTAAAATAGTTTTTCTTTTTTTTTTTTTTTTTTTTATAATGGGCTCTTTAGTAGACAATTTGCATGAAATGTCAGAGCCTAAATTGCAGGGAAAATAAGAAAGATACCATCAATTTGTTGCCTGCTGAATTTGCCCAGAGATCGGTAATGGATATGATAATTGTGAATCTGAGTTAGGTAAATAAATAAATAAATAAATATGCACTTTAACCGTTACCACTCTCTGGGCTAATTGAGCAGATGACAAACTGATGATATTTTTCTTATTATTCCTAGAAAACAGGATTTGATATTTCATGCAAATTGTTTCTACTGAAGGCAATTTGCATGAAATGTCAAAACCTGTTTTCTGGGAAAAATAAGAAACGTATTTCAATATGTCGTCTGCTGAAAGTATTACCCACAGTGCTAAGCGTTGAACATTGCAAAACGTTCTTAACAAATTTACGTGTTTCCCAGTTCGAACCATCAATTAGGTCTTCTGTTATTAAAACAATTAAAATGTCAGAAAGACAGGTCAGACATTGGCCAGACCTCATAACCTCACATCAAGTGCACTTCAAAAGTAGGAGTTAGAAATAAACATAACATGCATATATATACAGTCAATTCTTGCACTCTATTATGTAGAAAGTTGTCGTATCTGACAGAATTTTATGATTGATTGTATTTTGGCATGGAAAAAAATAACAACAACAGATAGTCAAGATCGTGTCTTAGTAAAAAGGACCGTTGTGAGAAATCAGCGCAAAAAGAGATTCATTTCAGGACAAAACAATACCAAGGCTCCAGATAAGGCGGTTTGTTTGTTTTTTCAACTGAAAAATACTGATCTTTTTCTCATTTCTTCACGAAAACATATGTTGTGGTACTCATTAGAAGCGCCTCGCCGAGGCGCTTCTAATGAATACCCACAACATATGTTTTTGTGGAGAAATAAGAAAAAAATATCTTGGTACATCCCTCTGATCTGGAGTTATGAACACCTTATTTACTCTAGACATTCAGATAGAAAAAAAAATAATAATAAAATAAAATAAATAAAACGAGCAAACTGTGTACTCACTGCTCATAAAAAATATGATTTGATATGAGTCTGCACTGTTTTCCATCCAGCCGTCACAGTTTGGACACGCAATTCTCTATACAGGGTACTTTTTTCAACCAAAAAGTATTGATATTTTCCCACATTAACATATGTTGTGATACTCATTAAAGTGTCGTGTCGAGGCGCTTCTAATAAGTGCCAGCAACATATATTTTCGTGACGAAACAAGTAAAATATCACCTAGATGCCCACTTGCTACCCCCACCCCGCCCCGCTTATCGCAACCATAAATATCTTATTTGAAACCTTTCGAAACTTTCTTTTGAGAGGAGCCCGCAATGTAAAGAAAATAAATTGTTCTTTCCTTTTAAGAGTAGCCCCCAATGAGAAGATCGGAAACTTTTCTTTCCTTTAAGAGTAGCCCCTAATGAGAAGAAGAACCAAAACTGTTCTTTCCTTTAAGAGTAGCCCCATTTAGAAGAACGGAAACTACTCTTTCCTTTAATAGTAGCCCCCAGTGAGAAGAACGGAATCTGGTCTTTCCTTTAAGAGTAGCCCCAATGCTCTTTCCTTTAAGAGTAGCCCCCAATGAGAAGATCAGAGCCGTCGTCGTCGGCTTACAGAATTAATGGATAATGTAGTATATGTAGACAAACAGGGCCCAGTTGTTCAAAGCGTCGTTAGCTTAACGAGTATGTTAAGGGTCATTTCGTTAACTGTTTTAGCGGATTCAATACACAATATTCTGATATTTTTTTGCTGAAAAAATGTGAGTAGCTTTTGCACTGCAAAAGCTACTCACATTTTCTCAGCAAAAAATTTCAGCATATTTGCGTATCACTCAATGTAAATTTTAACGAATCGTTAACTAACGATATCGTTAGCTTTGAACAACTGGGCCCAGAATGTAGAATGCTCAGATGAAACTGCACAGCTGTACCTGCGTTGTTCCCACGTTGCATATCATTTGTCTCTCTTGTATGTATTAAAACCGTGCTTGCAAACAGGACAGGCCCTAATCAAACGGCAACTAGCAATTTAAGGTAGGACTACATTGTTTGCTCATACATGTATGTCCGATTATTTAGGGCAAACACGGTAAAGAGCAGACCATGGAACGTACGGTAAAGCCTCTTCTAACTTGACGTAGACGGTCCATTTGTTACGTATATATCATAATTATGGACCGTGTCAGACAAAATGGGACATTAGCGCATATGCAAACAAAGGCAAAAATCCGCATGCGCATGCGCGCAGTACGATCAATGTCTCTTTTCACCAACAGCGTCTATACTATTCAAGTTTCCTTCAAACGAACAAAACTAATCATCCTCATTAGCCTGCATGTGTGCAGAGCCTGTTCTGGGAATTTACAATTCACGTACGTGATAATGTCCCTTCTGGCGTGACACGGTCTTCAGTTTGACGGGTATATATACATGCATCGTTCGTTTGAGAAACACAGTCACCAACCCACCGTAGACCAGGTATGTTATTTGCTCTCTCTCTCTCTCTCTCTCTCTCTCTCTCTCTCTCTCTCTCTCTCTCTCTCTGTTGTTTCTCTTTCTGTCTTCATGCTTTCTTTTTCTGATTTTAAGTTCATTTTAGAATATATTGTCGTCAACATAAACTGTATATATTTATGTAGCATGCAATGCAATTTCAAATCAAAGCTAACCTTAAATTCTGCTTACAAAGTAAGAGAGGAACCCAGTGGGCATACAATGTTGAAACAACGTGTTTCAACTTTGAGTCAACGTCCCTTGCCGTTAAATCATCGTAGAAATGACGTTATTTCAATTTTGTGTGACACTGAATCAACGTTGAAACGACTTTAATTCAACAGTTTAAATTATGAAATCTACTTTAAATGTCTCATTAAAATCGTCACTATTTCGGAGAATAAAAGGAACATTTGTATGCCAAACGCTCATCTGGAATTTAAAATGGAAATGACTCGCATTCATTGTTTTTGGCTAAATCATCTTGTCAAATTTTCTCGGATATATCTGGATTTTATCATGGCCTTCAATGGCCAATACACCTTACCTGAAACAGACAAATTAATGTGACAGGTCTAATGGGAATGATGTCACCTGTCGAAGAACTGTCTATAGCAAATGACATCAATTCAGATGTCTTAATCTGACGGAATACGCCTTGTAGTTTTCTTCTGACAGTTTACAAGGCTTAATATATTGAAAATTTCGCACAAAAAAATGAAAGTTTTCAGATAAAAATTCTGATATTTTTCATATTTCTTGCACAAAACATAGATTGTGGGTACTCGTTAGAACCGCCTCGCTGAGACGGTTCTAACGAGTACACACAATCTATGTTTCTGAGAAGAAAATAAGAAAAATAATGTATACCCCTGTAAACCCCAGTTTTACTATATAAAAGTGGGGTTTAAAGGAGTCAAAATTATATAGGTATTTATATAGGTATGTTTTGGCCTCGGTGGCTCAGTTGGATGCGCCGTCCGACTGGAGACCAGGAGGTCGCGGGTTCAACCCCCGCCGAGGTCGGCAACATTCTTTCGTGGAGATTGATCATGAAATATTTTCTACGGTCATTCTCTCTCTTCCGCTGATTCAAGAAGGGCAGTTGTCAGTTTCTGGCGAAAGAATGTGCACAATACTGGTTATCCGCTTAGAGGACTAATCCTGCCCAGTAAACGTGTGGTTAGGTAAACTGACCGCGCTCGACATGACCCCATTGGGTTGACTGGGCCGTAAAACCTCAACACAAACAAACAATATAGGTATGTTTTCGTGATGGAGACAACTTTTGTAACTTCCTGTTCGCTTTCCTGCACACAATGTCCCTTTTTAAATCGGTTTACTCTAAAAAGGAAAAAAGGGAGCAAATTCTTTCCTTTTAGAGCTGACCCTTTTTCAGAAGGAGGCAAACAGTTTTGGTAGAGTTGTCTCTCCCAGGAAGTGTACATTTTCCACTAAATTTGATACAGACCTCTGTACAACATGATATATTTAGAGTTCTCCAAGAGAATGTTTGTGTGGGGTACGTCATGGAGAACGTTTTATCTTTAATAAGTGTTTACGTGTACTGCGTTAATTCTTTCGGCAATTATTTATGTTGAAATCATCTAAATCAGGACAGAACCATTCAGATCTCTGTTATGAGAAACATTACGAAAACACGCCTATTCAAATATATAGAAAATTTCACCTTCAAAAATTGAAAACTTTAGATAAAAAAACTCTGATATTTTTCATATGTCTGCTCAAAACATAGACTGTGTGTACTCGTTCGAACTGCCTCGCCCATAGTCTATGTTTAGTGCAAAAATAAGAAAAATAATGTACACCCCTGTAAACCCCAATTTTTTCTGTGGAACGCTGTGGTGCAGTGGTAAAGCATCGGACTCGAGATCGAGAGGTACCGGGTTCGATCCCCACTAACTGCAAGTGTTGTTTCCTTGAGCAAGAGACTTTATCCACATTGCTTAGTACTGGTTTCTACCCAGGAAAAAAGAGGGCCATATGTTACCCTCTATAAATAAAGTCGATTATTATTATTATTATTATTATTACTATATAAAAGTTGGGTTTAAGGGAGTCAAATTTTATAGGTATGTTTTCGTGATGATAAATTAGTAATTCTGAAAAAAAAAAAAAGTAAATTTTTCCATATAAATAGTATCTGCTAGGATGACTTTTACGAGAAGCACCGTTTACTATACAAAGTAGGAAGCACGGGGACAACTGACACGGAGAAATTCCCGTCTGCTTTTTTCACTCATGTACACTATAATCGGAACAATTCCCAAAAGCTTGGAATTCGCACTCGAGAAACATCGCTTACATGTCGAGACCGCTAACCAAGCCCACGATTTTACATTAGAAAAAGAAAACACTTTGGCTTAACCATTAGCACTCTGGGTAAACTTTTCAGCAGACGACATTTTGATTTTTTTTTCTCTAATGGAGACAATTTGCATGAAATGGAAAATAAGAAAAATCGCATCAATTTGTCGTCTGCTGAACATAGAGAGGTAAAGATTAAAACTTTCTGAATGGATATGTTATCGTAAATGTTTGAAACGCAAAAAAAAAAAAAAAAGAAAAGATCGTACAAACTCGTCGTGTTTTTTTTTATTTTGTTGTTATTATTATTATTATTATTATTTTTGTGTGTGTGTGTGTAATTTTTGTGAATGGAAATTTATCGAAAATAGAATGTGAGTCAGTTCATTTACACTTTTTTCCCCATTCAAACTACATGTACCAGAAGATTCTAAAAACATTTAGCGCCTAATTATTAAGGCGATTTTTTAAAGGTAAGGACAGAAAACGGTCTTAATAAACATGCCCACTACGGGATGCATCGTAGGAAATGCATGTTTTGACGAATGTTTCTCTCAGTCAAAACTGGAAGCAGCCTGTATGTATGATTATAAATAAGTGTCCTAACCTTTCTCTTGCTGAACACGACATGCCCTGTCTTAGAAAACAGTGTAGATCCAGATCAGTTGGCTTCTGAAGAAGCCAACTGATCTGGATCTGCTCTGTTTGTCATTAAATATGTGAATTTCTATCAAAAACCCGGATCAAGTAATCTGATTGGCTGGAAATTAGAAATGGGCGTGGCATCTTAATTTATTCAGCATGACAAGGGCAAATATTTAGAGTGACAATTATAAACAAATAATATTAAGCCTTTCTAGATAGAAAACACTTAATGTCATATGAGACCGGCAGTGCAACTACGCAGTCTGATACGGTTCTACACATTTCGCTAATGGACTGTTTACTTTCTATACAGTATATTAGTATCAATCGTAGGCAGAGCGGAGGCGTAGCAAAACGGAATTATTTTTGCTCACTGCCAGGAAAAATGTTGAATAAATTCTCCCTAGTGTCGCTTCCAGAGCAAATGCTATCCTTTAATGGCTACCCCTGTGATAATGGAGGAAAACATTTTGTTAGACGAACCCTCTTTATTGCAAAATGTTTTCCTTACACGCATGCGTAATGTGCGTGATGAGCGCTTGTAATGATGCGGAAAATTAGCAGATCCGTTTCAACTTTGGTCCCTTATGCCATATGGCCGTTTCCTGTTCGGAGGGCTTTCATTGTCTAAATCTTCGATATTATTTTGATGCCAATTTCTAAAGAGTTGATGTAGTCCGCTAGGGATAAATGGGTTAACCTTTTCCATTCTCTGGGCAAATTTAGCAGATGACAAATTGATGATATTTTTTCTAATTTTTCCCACAAAACAGGATCTGATATTTCATGCAAACTGTCTCCAACCGAGACAGTTTGCATGAAATGTCAAATCCTGTTTCCTCGGAAAATTAAGAAAAATATTTCAAAATGTCGTCTGCTGACAATTTTACCCAGAGTGCTAAGTGTTAATGTGTGTTTTCTGTCTTAGGTTCCCGTGATGATTAAACTTGCTGCCCTTCTGCTCCTGGGGGCTGTCGCTGTCAGTGCGTACGGCTATGGTAAAAAAGGCGGTATTATTGGAGGGAAAGGAGGAATAATCGGAGGTGGCATTGGTTACGGTTGGGGTGGCAAAAAAGGCGGTGGAAAATATGGTGGAATCATCGGCGGTGGAAAATACGGAGGAATCATCGGCGGTGGAAAATACGGAGGAATCATCGGCGGTGGAAAATACGGAGGAATCATCGGCGGTGGAAAATACGGCGGTATGATCGGTCATTACGGTGGATTAAGTGGGTATCGTATGGGCGGTGGAAGAAGCTATGGTGGATTTATTAGACGTGGAAGGTACAGCAGAGGCGTTGGACTTCTTGGTAAGATCAAAGAGTAGGAACACAGCTGTTTTAGAATTCTCTGGGCAAACACAGCAGACGACATACTGATGATATTGTTTTGGTTTGTTTTGTTTTTCTCAAGAAAATAGGTTTGACATTTCAAGCAACTTAAGAGACAATTTGCATGAAATTTCAAAGCTATTGTCTGATAAAAAATAATACAGTTGACTCTCGTTATCTCGAACTCGCTTATCTCGAATAACCACTTATCTCGAAGTGAAAATCTTGTCCCTGCCTAAACAGGAAAATCTAACAACAAGGAACAAAATATTGTGGAAAAGAGGAGAAATTGCTCCTAAGGAGCAGTTTCTCCTCTTTTCCACACTATTTTCGATATATCTCTAACGTCAAAAGTCCAATTACATATAAATTTGTTAAATGTGGTTGTTCGAATTATTTTTTCCTCAATTCTGAAAATCTGATATGTCGAGCTACGGATATCTCGAAATGTTTCAGAGAGTCCCCTGGAATTCGAGATAACGAGAGTCGACTGTATTTAAAGATGCCTACTGCTGATTTGATTTTCACCCTGCATGCTAGGCATTAAAAAAAGGGTCTTACAGCATATGCGTACAACGAAGGCCCATACACAGAACAAGCCAGTGCGTTTGCACAGATAGGTCAGCGTCTTTGTTTGCCGTGTACAGACTTATTGGATACTACAGAATATATTGCTGGTCAGAAAGGGCGTCAACTAAGCTGCACTAATGTCGAGGCTCATTACGAAAACACGCCTATTCAAATATATAGAAAATTTCACCTTCAAAAAAAAAAGTGAAAATTTTCAGATAAAAACTTCTGATATTTTTCACATTTCTGCTCAAAACATAGATTGTTGGCACTCGTTAGAACCGCCTCGACGAGGCGGTTCTAACGAGTACCCACAATCTATGTTTTTGAGCAGAAATAAGAAAAATAATGTATACCCCTGTAAACCCCAGTTTTACTATATAAAAGTGGGGTTTAAGGGGGTCAAAATTATATAGATGTGTTTTCGTGATGTGATCTAGGCTTTTGTATATGCGATAAGTGCTCTTTTTTCACGGGCGTTTGTTAATCGCATATGGTATATTGATTCTTTTCCCAGTCTAATGTAATATACATTGATTCTGCAATAAATAAAGATATATTGGGTTCTGCAATAAATAAATATATATTGGATTCTGGAATAAATAAATATAAATTGGGTTCTGCAATAAATAGATATACACAGGTTCTAAGAACTTTTCTTGGTTCTCACAACATTACTTGGTTCTCACGGCATTGCTTGGTTCTCACAACATTACTAATACGGCCCAC